>WSUB01000089.1:117484-172075 GCA_019633425.1 Tulasnella sp. 424 | reverse complement strand
GAACAAGCAATCCCCGGCCGACGTGTTCGCCTTTGTCAGCAAATTCGACAACTTGATAAGCAGTGGTCATGCACCATAACGAAGAAATGTTTCGTGTGTGTCGAGTTTGCCTTATCCATTTTGAAGTTTGAACGATATCGCACGACGTTTCAACACTCGAAGCGCCCAGGCTGAAAGTCTTGAACGCCATTCAACGGCATCGTGGCGGTCAAATGAAATGGATTGAATTTCAAATAGTTCGCTTCTAACTTGTTTTATTGGTGGATCACAGAGAGAGACGAATCATGTAACGGGAGTCCATTCGAAGTAGACTCCAGTAAAATGCATTATGGCGAGGAAACCCTTCGAACCATCATTTTTCTTCACAGAGAAGTCTCAGCTCTTCTAAGTCCTTGGAAAGGTAATGGACCTTAGAAATAGGTTATCGAGGGAGTGGCACTGGGGATAAATCAGCAGGTTTGGTCGGGAACATGAGTGCGGCACTGTGCACACAAAGAACATGGACGCACTTGCCCCATTAGGTAGGTATTATTTGTTCCATGTTACCTTCATGTTTTCCAGGCGAACATGTCCGTTTCCCACCTGTGTGGGAGTGACTGCCTCGGGGTCTGTAGAACTCCAAACACGCCAACCGCGAGAAAGTATTCACTCCGGCCGTTGGCTTGGCAGCCGCAGAAATGGGATAACTTCCCGGCGGCTTGTCTCGGTTCCCGGTACCGTATGCCGTAGCTGGGACCATGGTTCTCACAGCATTACAGGGCACTCGGGAGGGAGTTGCCGGTTTGCACGAACACGTCCAACAATGGCTCGCTCTCCGAATTCCGAAGCCTGTTTTCGATGATTATAGTTGCTTGTTTGACGAGCTCACACGTTTCTCTCATTAGCTGGGGGAGGTTGACTATGTGCACTGTGCAGCTTCCATCGGGAGTGCAAGATATAGATGTGCGCTCGCATAATAATTTTTTAAAAGAGGGAAGCCAAATAACCGTTACAAGCAGACATAAAACGGCTACAGCTTAGTAAGGGGCATTGTAGTTTGGGATTGAGCCGAAAGGAATGACGGCAGCGAAAAGCTTCGAGTTCAAGCGGTTTAGAGACACCAGTAGATAGACCAGCAGTAGATGCTGTTGTCAGTCCCATCGGGAACAGGGGGATACCAGTTGAAAAGCTGACGGTAGTTGTCCTATAGGACCCGCTCATTTCATCAGAACCGATCCATCCGGAAGTCAAAAATTAGAACGAACCTTGTAGCAATTGAATGTCTTTCCATCAGAGGTGCGTTGAGCCCACCCAGCCCAGTCGCCGAAGTTTCGGCTCTGAGCATCCGTGTCGATGTGCGTCTGGACTACGACATCCGAGTCTTTCCAGTGGACGTCGTTCTCCTGTCCTTCCCAGCGGAGATAAGTGCCTATGGAGTCGAAAGATGGTCAATTTCGGGTGAATGCGCATATAAACTGGCAACCGGCTTACCTCCGTTGGACCAGTCCCTGTATTCGTTGGAAAGGTCATCGGGGAGCTATTCGGACGGAAAGCATCAGGTGGCTGAATCGATGATTAAGGAAAGAATACGGCCTCACCGTGCTTCCGTCCAGAGAGTTGTCGACGTCCGCATACCACGCACCGTACGATGCGGGGTATTGGGAGCCTGTGGACTGGCTAGTACGCGTGCAGTCGGCGAGATAGACGACTTCGCCACCTCGCTTGGCGAGAGTACTAGCTTCGTCTGGAATCGCAACAGCAGCGACGAAGGAAGGAAGAAGGACGATGGAAGTGAGATAAAGAGCGGTGAGCTTCATGTTGAGAGATGTGGTTCAAGTGAAAGACTGTAGATAGGCAAGTGAAGAACACTGAACCGATGCTGAACTCAGAGCCATAATAACTACTCCTTTATACAGCCAAGGTATGCTGCCTTGTACGCATCGGAATAAATGACAAGCATCTTAAAATAGGAATAAGACAGATGTGTACGAGTGGTATTTTCGGAGGAACAGTGGGCAATGGTTCCGCCCACCGGCCAATCCCATTCTATATCTTATGCCGCTTTTCGTAAGTCGAACCGCTAGCTTCGAAGAAAGGAATCCAAAAGACTATGTGCGTGTGCATATGAAGTACACCTGAGCGGCATATGCAGGTTCATGCAAGAGTAAGAGTCGAGGAACTGTATTGACAGCGGCGTTGCCGTGGACGATGAGCCCGACGGTACTGTGGAGGCCCGAAAAGCTTGAGCATACGTGGGTAATACCAAATGTTCCGAGTGGCTTGACAGCTTGTAAGAAGCTGCCTCGGGACGGACCGTTCCAAGCAACTGAATCAGGTGGTCAGTGTCGATCCGTTGAGCAGTATTTCTTGTTTCTATGAGGGTGACATCCCCAACGGTGCCAATCGCCTAAAATTTCAAGTTCAAAATATTCACACCGACGTCGACGAGTTGCTTCGACGTGGAGCTTGGCGGGGGGGCATGGGAAGCTGGGAAGGTTCAGCGACGGTATTAATAGAACCCGCCGGCCGGCCGATGTGTTCGCCTTTGTCAGCAAATTTCGACAATTTGATAACCAGGGCTCCTGTACCATGACGAACCAAGGCTTAGTGTACGCCGAGTATTCTTTGGCCAAATTGGGCAATATCGCACGACGTTTCCACACTTGAAGTGGTCAAGGCGAAATTCTTGGACACCATTCATGACGAACGACATCGCAGCTGTCAAATAAAACGGAGCTACTTGCACGTTCTCCACTTCTTCCAATTTATTGATCTATCAGAGAGAGATGCGAATCGTATAGCGGGAGTCGATGTCCGGTCCAGTGAAATGCACGACCGGAAGTGATTCCCTCGACCCTTCATTTTCCTCACAGAAAATTTTAAGCTCCTCTCGCAGGAAAGAATTTGGAGAGGTAATAGGCGTTAGAAACAGTTATTGAGAGGGGTGCTTGGTCCTCAGGTTCATAGAACGCACAACATTCAAAGCCAACCGCGAGAAAGCACGCGTATTTAGTCACCGCAATGCTCTTCATCTCGGCGCGTCACCTCCACCGTCGTTTTTTGTCTCTTTCACGCCCACCTGTCTTTTTATCTCCCTTCCCCGCCCCACTTATGTCTACTCAATCCATCACTCCCTCAAGTTCGCGAATCCTCAAAAGGAAAGGTTCCTCGTTCTCAGATGCGCCCGCCGAGTCTCAGGCTTCAAGTTCGCCCGGGTCGGACCATGGCGAACGGCCACTGAAAAAAAGCAAGAGCAGTGCTACCGTTCTCGAAGACGATGATGAGAGTATGCAAGGAGGATCGAAACTCTTGAAATATACGAATATGACTATCCCAGAAGTCATTGAAGTACCGCCTGCCACACCTGGGACCGTCAAGATTTGCAGTTGGAACGTGGCGGGTTTTCGGGCTTGCCAGAAAAAGGTCCGCCCGCTCCCCCTATTCTATAGGGTGTCTTTGCGTCTTACCCTTTTCCGTGCTCGTATTGAAAGGGATTCAAGCGCTATGTCGAGGCTGAAGTCCCTGACATACTGCTGTTGACGGAGACAAAGGTACAGGATGGCTGTGGTTTTGCTGCGTTCAGCTGATCCTGACTTTTCCCGTAGATGAATGACATCCCGGTCGACCCGTTTATCGATAACCTGTATCCTCACAGGTATTGGAACATCGCCACGAAGAAAGGATATGGCAAGTCGCGATTAAAAGGGCACCGTGATCCGCGGGCGATTGGCTGACCAGCGAATGTCGTCTTTTCAGCTGGGACCGCCGTTTTCTCAAAAATCAAACCTATAAACGTCACCTACGTCCTCCCAGACATCGCCACTCCGGACCTCGTGAAAGGGAGACTGGTCATCTTGGAGTTTGAGACCTTGTACGTCATTGCGACTTACGTCGTGAACGCGGGGCAGAAGCTTAAGGTATGAATGAAATGGCCGATCCAAGCCTACAATCTGTTGATTTGTGGCGGGCGTTGCTGTTTCTTTCGTAGACCATGGACTCTAAAATCGAATGGCAACGCGCTTTCACCGCTCACATTCGTCACCTGGACTCCCTAAAACCTGTCATCTGGGCTGGAGACTTGAATGTCGCGCCCACTGCCAAGGACTTGAAGAACCCTAAGCCCAATTGGAACAAGTCTGCGGGGTATACCGCGATCGAGACTGAAGCGTTTGCCGAGATCCTCAACCCGACGCCACCGGAAGCCGAGGAGGGGGAGGAAGACGGCGACGCCCCGACACCAGGCAAGTTCATCGACGTCTGGCGCAAGATGAATCCCGACGAGCAGGACTTTACGTATTACTCGTTCTTGAGAAAATGTAGGGAGAAAGGGATTGGATGGAGGTTGGATATGTGTAAGTGACGCTTCTTTCCGCCGTTTGAGCGCTTACTCTACGCAGGGGAGACTGACGAACCTTTTTGGTCTGTTGTCAGTCGTCGTGAGTGAACGCATATATCCAAGAATAAAGACCTGCGAGATTCGTAGTGAGATTTATGGCGGATCGGATCATGTACCGATTGTGGCGGAGGTAGAGGCTCCACTGTGAAACTCCACTGTGAAAGGCTTTTAACGTACGACGTCCTTACCGTCAAATTCAGTGGGTATGGGTGCCTTTTATGTAATATCTGTATAATAATCCTCTGGAATACGAGATCGGCTTCTTAAAAGCCGGAGGGGGTACAGTGCACGACAGCTCTTTCAAGCGAGGGATTCCAACGAGTGTGAATAAACTGCCCAAAATCGAATGCTTGTATCGAGGATATATTTCACCCGAATCCACAAGCCGAGCTTAACATATTGCAGGAAATAGGATTTACGCACGACGGTTTAGGTCATCCCGTTTCGGCCGTTGGCTTGGCAGCCGCAGAGTCGACATGGGATAACCAAAACCGCCAGCCATCTATTCTCATACGGTCAACGGTAATACATATAAAAGAGCGATGAGACAGGAATGAGCTATGCCAGTATCTCTGTGTGGCGAATACTGTCCCTCTCTTTGAATTCGCTCCTTGGAATGCCTTTGACCGCCGATAGGGGATCCTATTCTCCGCCTCTACGATCGCCGACGCTCTTCGGCTCTTCTGGAAAGTGCCCATCCGAAGCTTGGAGTTCACTACGCCGTTTGATGCCATTGTTTGGAGGCTACCATATTGTTCCATGTCATGATCGGTTCTACCGTCTTCGGCGTTGGCGGAGAAGGGCGGAACGAATTCAACTCCAAGATCCGCGCTTGGTGTTTATTGTGGGGCTTGAGCCGGATGTAAACCCACAAGCATTTCGGAACAGTTGCTCCCGGCTTTGTGTTTTGAAACACCCTCCTCGGAAGATGCCTGGGAAGGGGTGCGCCGAGTGTCTCCATGGATGGCCCATGGAATTCGCTCAAGAATGAAAGCAAAGGAAGCCGCTCTCTCTGCAGTGCAGCAATGCCTTCAACTTAGAAGTCGGTCCCTGCGAGAGAGGTGACAATCTATCCCGAATCTCAATGGGTTGAGGTGGCCCGGGGACTTCAAACGATGGCATGGACCCATAGCTCCATCTAGCCATACATTCTATGTGGATACAACGCCTAACCAAGTGATGGAAGAGCACAGTCGCCCCAACGGAAATGCGCAGTGGGTGGAGAGGCAAGGGCCGCACTTGGGCGGCTTGTGGTGGCCGGCGGCAGGCACCTAAACAAGGCACACCGCGATGCGTTGTCGTCGGAGACGTGGATCCCGGAACAATTGAACGGAGGTACCCGGAGAAGGTGCCAGCAGTTTTTTCTCAAAGCGGGGAAACTTCTGGAAACTTGGCAACGACGGGGGTCGAGCCAATTTGTTCTTGTTCGTTGTCAACACCGTCGCGACCAAGAATAGGGTTGGGAAGGTTCCAAGAGGTGCCGAGAGATGCCGCAGGCGGGGTACGCTTAAGCTTGGCGTCGGTGTTCCTTGTGTCAGACTGCTTTCTTGATCGCACCGAGACAATGCGCTCGACCGTTTCCCCTTTTGGGCTCATTGCTGCTTTGGGTGCCGGCGGGACGATAAGGAGGAACAAAGGGGATAGAGGTCCATGCAATCTGCTTTGTGAGTGGTGAGTCGGGTGGATCCCACTTTCAGGGGGTGGAGCGCAGGGCGGGGGTTTACGTGACATGTCCCGCCCAATGCGGCGCCCACCCTGTCTCACTTGGACGCAAGCGATGGACTGCGGTCGCCGGATGCGAATAATTGCTCGCCGTGGAATCGAAGCTGCACGCTTTGAGATACCTCGGAATTGAGAGAATCAGCTGCTGGGTGGCGTGGCATCAATCTTGCGAAGGCCACGGAAAAATCGCCCTCTAAATTGGGAAATTCACCGATGCTCGACGGGGACTTTTTTCTTGTTTTCCTCGTCGAGTGCAGTGGCTGGTCCAATGCATTGAACACAAGAAAGGGAGATCAAGGGCTGAATTGGATGTGCTGTTGTCCTTGGCGAGTTGTGGCTGAATAAACCCTAAGTTGTGCAAATTTGTGGTGGGTCAGGGTGGGGAATTGAAACTCAGATGTACATAAATGGGTTTGAGAGCCCGCAAAGACTGTCTCTCACTCCCCTCCCCTCTTTATTTCTCCCTCCCCCTTCCCTCCTTTCTCCGTTCTTTGTGCCGGTCCCTCCCCCTTCCCTCTCTTTTTCTTCCTTCCTTTCCTTTCGTTACGCTCTGATTGCTGGTCATCGTGAGTCTCCCCCCTCTCGACTCCCTCGCAGTTCGCATCAAAATCTCACTTTTGCCTGACACGACGATTTCACGACAGATGGTTCGGCTTGCCACTCTCGCGCTCTTCATCCTCTCAGCAACCTCTGTCGTTCTTGATGCACGGCCGACTCACAAGCGACGTGCTGTCTGCAAGACTACGACTACCACCGAGGCCGCTACTACGACTCAAGCAAGAGTCGAAGATATCAAGACCACCAAGACCACTAAGACCTCTAGCGGCTTCAAGACTGTGACCAAGACCACGACGTCCTCAAAGGCTACTGGCACTTCCAAGAGTGATGACAACAGCTCCACCGACAACGGCTCCCTCTCGGGATCCGTGTCTGCAAACGCTTTGTTCCCTGTCACTGGTGTCACCAACGGCTGGTCTGTCGCCAAGGCTTCGATCCCTCAAGCCAAGGATCTCACTCTCACCGACAAGACCTTCATCGTTCACAAGGAAGCCAGCACTAGCAAGAGGCCAGTCGTCACTTTCAGTGGAAAGAAGGCTATTCAGGCCCACATGGCCAAGGGTCAGTGCACCATATGGGCGCTCTCTATCCGAATCGAGACTGACATGCCTGCGTATCGCATTTCCCCAAAACTCAGGATCCGTTACTCCGGGCACAACTCCCGCCGGCGGTTTTTCATTCTACTCTCCTGGTGCCACTCTCAACGGCAACTCCCCCATCGTCGACCTCTCCAAAGCCAACGAAATGACCTTCGGATATTCCATCTTCTTCGAAGCGGGCTATGACTTCAACCTCGGTGGCAAGCTCCCTGGCTTCTGTGCGTCATGATCTTACCCCTTTCGGGTCCTGCATCCTGTTCCTGACACAGCTCGATTCCTTTTTTATTCCAGATGGAGGTATCACCGACGATATTGCCGCTACCTGCTCTGGTGGACGTCACAACCCCGGCTGCTGGTCCGCTCGTCTTATGTTCCGTCCCAAGGGCGAAGCCGAGTTGTACCTCTACATTCCTCCGGGCGTTAACCAGAACGACAACAAGTGTGGCAAGAAGGCTAGCTCCAAGTGCCCCGACACCGGCTATGGCAACTCTGTCGGCCGTGGTACCTGGAACTGGACTCCCGGAAAGTGGATGACCGTCGTCCAACGTCTCAAACTCAACACACCTGGAAAGGCTGATGGCGAATCCGAAGTTTTCATCAACGGCAAGAGCGTCCTCAACGTCGGTGGTATCACCTGGAGGACCAAGGAGGCCGCCGTTGCTCGTGGTGTTCAGATGCAGATCTTCCACGGTGGTCACACCAAGGAATGGGCTTCCCCCAAGGATCAGGATGTCCATTTCGCCGACTTCTCCGTCTCGATCGTCAACTAAAGGACGGAATCGTCGACTTGGCTTGACTATCCCCCCCACTCTGCATTCTAGACTCCGCTTGCATTTTTTATCATCGGCATCTCCTTGCATCGCTCGCATTTGTTATCCTACTTCGCATTCGTTCCATCTCCTCCCCCCTTTCCTTATCCGCCAAATCACGTTTTTTAAAACTCTCTCACAACACACTGGGTCTAGCTACTCACACTGTCGTTTTTCTTTGTCCATTCTTTTTTTCCTTTGGGTTTTGTATTTCCTCTCCTCTCATTTTCCTCTCATGACCGGGTACGACACGACTGGACATCGAGTCCTACCTTACGTCTTCCTCTCTCCCTTCCGTCGCCAAGCGCGCCGCGTTCGGGGGAATGTCCTACTGTAATCACTGCGTGATCTCTGTTGGTAGCTCGACCGTGTTGGGCTTTTCTTTACTTAGGGTTTCGGGTAGATCCAAAAGCAAAATAAAATGGCTGTGCCTTAGTTGTTAACATTTTACGCGTGCTGTTCTCTCCTTGCTTCTCTGTGGATTAGCCTCAGATTGCCGCCGGCACTGTATTCTCGTTCACTTTGAGATGCAGCGCCTGGTCTCGACTAGCTGGAAGTGGGGATGAACACGTGAAATCCGGTTGTGTGGAACACGTCGAGAGACGAGACGGACGATGTTGCTTGGAAGAGGACCGACGACGCTTCAAACCTCCCTGGACCCATATATGATCTGAATGAGAACCACTTAGAGACTTAAATCAAGCGTTCTTGTGATATCTGAGTGGGCTTATTGCTAACGCGACCACCGATCTGGCGTTGGGCGCTGCTGACATAATCTACCCCTGACGCAATATAAAAAGAGGGGCTGTTTTCCTGCTCTCTCCCTCAACCCACCGACCTCAACCACCACGTCGAGATGGACCAGCCATTCTTCTAGTAAGAGGCATATCTGTCACTATAAGTTCGACGATTCGGTGCTGATGCAACTACCCTCAGTTGGTGTCCGACAGCTCGAGGGTTGTTTTGGAACGCCCGTGACGAGCTACGTGTCCGATGACGACGCATAGAGGACAACGAGGGCATCCCCTCGAGCGTCCTCGAGCGTCTGTTGGCTGCGGTGGAACTAGGGGTAAGTGAGAGTTCTATTCCGCTCAGCGGTCGTCGTCGTCATCATCGGATACTAAGAGATTGTCCTTTTCGCAGTCGCCACCTCCAGCCTTGAAACCTAGACCCGTCGATCGAAGAACGTGCATGCAGAACGGGGTCCGGTTGGTTTGAGGCAGTGACCGTGCATGTGTCTGTACCGCTTCGTTATCCCTCGTTTCTGGCTTGGCCTTTGCCGGTCGAATCGAGCGCGCGCCGAGAAACTCCACCTTGAGAGGGTTAACTCGGTGTCTGGTAATGCTTTACTTCTTCGTGTGGCAGAGCTCGCTGGCCAATAGATCTACCAGCACGCCACGGGCAGCTTGATGCTCTTGCGGAATGCGGAGATCCTGTCTTGCCTTTTTGGGACGCTCTGGAGGTGATGCGGCGAAGGTTGGACAGGAGCTGTGGAGTGGGACGAGCGCGGCGACTTCTGGGTAGTCGGGAGTGGAACGTCTCGTCTACCGGCTGGCTTCAGCGGGATCGAAGGTGAGTGGCAATTTCTCCTCTCACTTGGACTTTGTTGATGCTGACGACCATGTTTATAGTTAATAGGCCCGCTCAAGCCATTGGATCTTAACCTCGTACGACAGCGTAGTGGCAATGCGGAACGTGGTTCGGGCTAGGTGGTGGGAGAAACCGCGCATGTCAAGTTACTGCTTCCAAAATCCCGTCGTTCGATGGGTGTGGCGAGGCCCCCCGAGAGGGGGTTCACCTCGGTACTCTATAGTCGTCTTCGTGTGGCGGTTCGCTGGCCAATAGATCTACCAGCACGTCACGGCGCGTATCCGGCCCTGGTGTATGGCTACGTTCTCGGCGAGCGGAGTTGAAAGATAATGGCCGACGATTAGAGAACGGTAGGGGTAAGTTCCAGCTTAACAACCTAACAGCGCCTGGGACTGACCTTTGCGATTTGCTAGGAAAGATCCGATCCGAGTTTCGTACCACCAGTACTCGGCCGGATACGTGGCTTTCATTGGGCTTCTATAGAGCTCATCCTCCTCTCTATGAGGCGGATGAGCTCCTGGCTCCTGACCAGCCGGGAGCCTGGGGCTCGAAGTCGGAGCGCAGGCCTCCACGCGGTGGGCCCCGGACAACGCTACTCGTTTTGAAGAGTAGCGGCTGGACTGCGCACGCATGGGACTTTCTATATTTATTAACCATATATTAGCATTGTTTATACCGCTTAATTCAATTTCTTGCTGCTCGTCTTGTCTATTAAGAGGCTATCTTTCCTGAGGCGCCCTTTGGCCGCTTCCATGCGTCCACGAGTTTGAACGCTGTACCCGAACTTGCTACCAACCCTTTCAAATCATTCCGTGGAGCGAATAAAACCCGGAACACGCCAGGAAATACGCTCAACGAAAAGTTCGACGGATTCAGTCGAACAAAGTCCTTCCTGCTATATGAAGTCAAGGAAAACATGCCACTCAGGGCATCGCTCGCCTTACGATCAGATACAGCAGGTATGACAAGTCATTTCTATTATCCCTGCACAGCCCCATATATACGTACGTCGGCCCCAGTACCTATCTTGTTACACACGGACCTTGCTCGATGTGACACCGATACTTTCCGGGCGGACTCCCGTGATGAGACTGAGCGAGAAATTTAAGGAGAAAACGTGCCTTGAATGATTAACGGTTCGTTCTAATTATAAATGGCCTCCATAAAATACAAGACGACTAGCCAATTCGGCGACCTGAAGTCTCAGCCCAGGAGCAACGGTACCGACCACGCTAGAAATTCAGCCCAAGAATCGACAAACTTCTACGTCGGTCCGTGTCGCCCTCGAGCATCTTAGCACCCTGTCCTCGAAGATGCGGTTCATCAAACTTAGGCTCGGATAAGCTCAGACAAGGATTTCATATGACGGGGTGTGATTTCTAGGCGAGTCTCAAATTTCCAAGCAAACGGAGTGTCATACCCCCCACATATATCTGCATAACTTGAAACGAGTTAACTGTCCCGGATGTGTCTAGGTTGAGAGGATTAACCTCGCAAGGCGCGCCCGGGGCACAAGAGTTCTAGGCCCGGACGCTCGCCTCATTTAGATAAATTAACACTGACGCCGTTGTCCCGGTTTCTGTTGACTCGGGTTGCTCTTTAGTCCTTCCTTATGAGATGTCACACGATAGAATGGCCTGCTTATTCTGGTTCGATGCACCTCTTAACGTCACGGAAGTCAGCAAAGCTTCTTACTGCTCGTTGATATATCTTTAGCAACCACTGCTCCCTTCTGCACGCAGCATCATGTCTCATTCTCGGTTTCAGCAAGTCTCCGATCTGAAGCGTCAACTAGCGGAGAAGTCCTCCGAGTGTGATGTGATACGGGCGGAGTGCGAAAGGTGGAAGGCTCGAGCCGGACGAGAATCGCCGGACAACGCGACACTCGAAGAGACCTTGAAGGCCACGGGAAATGAAAAGGTCAGGTGGTGGACCGGGGCTAAGCTCGTGGCCCTGAGTCGGTGGAACCCTGCTTGCAAAGCGAAAGAGAGCGGAGAATGAGGGCGCTGAGTCTGAAGGCATTGACGACGAAGGCGAAGAAATAACCTGGGCTGAGGAGGAAGTATGCGAACTGATCCTGTAATCAGTCTATGCCAATGTTAAAGAGCAAGATAACAACGAAGGAGGGAGTTGGAGATGACCAACCGCTCCGAGTCCTGAAGTTCCAGGCCCAGACGCTCGAGTCAACCTGCCACTTGTGAATAAATTAGCGCTAGCACCGTTGCACCGGTCTCTATTGTTTTGATTGGTTCTTATCTCTCCCTAATGGGATGGCACCTAGATAGAAAGATAGAATGACCTGCTTATTCTGGTTCACTGACAACCCCTCCTCCTTAACGTCACGGAAGTTAACAAACCTTCTTAATCGCTAGATGATATACATCTCTGGAAAGCACTCCCTCCCTTCTGTAATCATCGACAATGTCCCATTCTCTCGTCCAACAGGGCGACAACTTAAGACGCCAACTCGCCGCACAAAAGTCCGAGTGCGCTGCACTTCGAGCGGAGTGCGAAATGTGGAAGGATCGAGCCGACGAAGAATCCCGGAGGGTGGCAATGCTCGAAGATCAGTTGAAGAACTCAGAGAAAAATAAAATCAGATGGCGGACGCGGTTCCAAGAGCTACTAGCTCGGGGCCCCAGCGGGAGCCTGGATCGAAAGCGAAAGAGAACGGGGCACGAGGACGGTCGCGACGATGTAAGCGTACGCGTGGATCGGGTTTCTCAGAAGACGTTTGTTGAAAATTTTTTCCATTTTCATCTTTGGGAATCCGGGCACGCAGAACTATGTAGATACCGATGTTGTACAGGTATCGGAGGGCTCTAGGGGTTCTCTCGCCCGGCCTTCCGAAAGCGTCGACGACAAATATGACCCGATGGCCTGGGCCGATGCCCAAGCCTCGATCAACGCTGTCACGTCTCCCGGAACCCCTTCTGACAGACCAGCTAAGAATGAGGAAGAGGAGGTCAGCGCCCTCTACCTGGATCCAGCACGAGGTGGAAGCGAGTATCACGATGAGGACGAAGTTGAACTCCTTTGTGACGGCGCCTTTCCTATGACGGTACGGCAGAGACTGCAATGTTGTAGCACGGTCCTGATTCCAGCTGTCTCTATCCTTCTATTAGCTTGGCGAAATCGAAATCAATGTCATGCCCAGGGCGTCCTCACTCCCTCCGGATATTGTGCTTGCGCGTTTCCGCCGAGCAAATGCCCATTCTCTGGGCATCAAGATTGACCCACATTTTCATGAAAAAGCGGTAACCCGCCGCTTTCTGTCTTCAACATACGGTGGAAATCGATGTACCGTGCAGTGCCAGATCGCCGAGACCACCCGACAACAAAAAGGGCACGAGATCTCAACGTATTTTTGCCCTAATGTGAGATGGAGCCCATACCTTCCTCGTGCTCCTGGTCTCCCAGGTCTGTTTAACTTTCCAAGTGCAGGGTTGGAAATCAAGGAGATGCCCATGTTTGTTGGGCTAGATGTCGGTAAATGGGTCTACATGGGGGACTACATTGGTGTTCCCCAAGAACCACTATCCAAGGAGGAGATCAGCCGCCTTGGAGAAGAGGTATGTATGTTTCTTATTGAAAACAATGGATGTAATAACATTCGAACCCTACAGGAATGGACTGCCTGGGTTGAAGATGTGGGGACGCTGGGTTGGGCAAAGGAAATCCGTGCCCGAGTTTACCTGCGTAACAAGGGTATTAGACCAACTGATGAGGCGGTCAAGCGTCTTGTGGAAGACAGAGGTCCGCCGCAAGTCTCGGCCGAGGAGATACGCGCAGCCTACGAGCAGCGCGAGGAGGTAAACCTTTTCAACTTGGCCATTTCCCAATCGAATGACCAAGGCACCGTATCCCTTTATAGGTCATGCATGTAGTATGCCTCAAGCCGATACGTTATGATGCAGGCTTCCAGCAGGAGCTAATTGACAGCTTCCAACAGTTTAAGACCGGCAAGCCTCGATCCCGCCATCGGAAGGAAATTGAAGAGGATTTGAATCAAAGTGAAAGTCCAGGAGAACCTCGAAGCCGGAAGAAACCCAGGCATCATTCTCCGGAGGTGTAAATATGGAGTTATAATGTTATTGTGTTGGTATATAGAATGCGAACGCCCAGTGCTCGAGTCTTAAGTCCGTCCGGCCCCCCAAACCTATAGATCCCGTGCCTGTCGCGAGATCTAAGGTTGTTCTATTGTCTTTCTACCATTTCGCTTATAATTTCTCCGCGAGCTCGTGCGACGTGATGGACACGCGACACGCGACAACGCGACAACGCGACAACGCGTTCACGTGATGCGTTCCCCTTCGTAACTGTAATACTGTAAACTGGGAGTTCCTATTGTGAACCATAACTACCTGTAGGTATTTACGTAATATATTTACTCTCTCTACACAATACAGCAAGAGCATCCTCGATGTCGGTGGCTCTACTTGGAGGACCAAGGAGGCCGCTGTTGCTCGTGGACTGGTGTTCAGACGTAGATCTTCTACGGTGGTCACGCGTACCAGAACATATGTGCTTCCTCTAATTATGATCAGGATTCAAGATGTCCGTTTCGCTGACTTCTCCATCTCGATCCTCAGCGAAAGGACGGAACGGTGGACTTCCCCTAATCTACGGTCTAAACACCGCTTGCATTTCTCATTATGGGCATCATCTCCTTCCAGTTCTCGCCTCCGTTGATTCACATTTCCTTATCCGCCGATTACATGTTAATTTAAGCTCCCGCATTGGATCTAGCTACTCACACTGTCGGTTTTTTATATCTATTCTCCTGTATGGGTTTTGTATTTCCTCGCCTCTCGTTCCCGCTTCATGATCAGGGGGCCGTAAGCTCGCGGGTCGGCGGGTTTTACCTTACGCCGCCTCCCACTTCCGTCGCCCAGGGCGCCACGTTCGGGATAAATTCTCACGTTTGGCTTTTTGTGGTTTACTTTGGGGGTTTCAGGTAGATCGAAAGAAAATAAAATGGCTGTGATTTAGTTGTCAACATTTTACACGCGCGTGCCGTCGCCCTTTGCCTCCGGTTGTGTAGATAAGCCTCGGATTGCCGCCGGCTTTGCATTCGCTTTCTTCTCTATCTGCAGCGTCTGGTCTTCACTGGAAGTGAGGATGAAAATCCGATAGTGTGTGTAACATGTTGAGAGACGAATCGGGCGATGTCGGCTGAAGAGGGTCAACGACACCTCAAGCCCCCTTAGACTCGTATGATGTTGAATGAGGGCACTCTTGAACGCTCTTATAATAAGTGAGTGGGTTTAGAGCGATGAGAGGGTGTCAGAGTAACACGACCACCCATTCGCGTTGAGCGCTGCTGACGGAATCTACCCCTGGCGCTATATAAAAGCGGGCTGTTTTTCTCCTTTCTCCCTCAACCCCCCAACATCAACCACCTCGTCGAGATGGACCAGCCATTCTTCTGGTAAGTGACATCTCTTTTGGTATAAGCTCGACGACTCGGTGCTGATGCAACTACTCTCGGTTGGTGTCCGACAGCTCGAGGGTTGTTTGGGAACGCCCATGACGAGCTACGTGTCCGATGACGATGCCTAGAGGACGGAGGCATCCTCTCGAGCGTCCTCGCGCGTCTGTTGGCTGCGGTGGAACTAGGGGTAAGTGAGTTCTGTTCAGCTCAGCGGTGGTCGTCGCCATCGGGGTACAAAGGATGTGTCCTCCGCAGTCGTCACCCCCAGCCTTGAAACCTAGACCCGTCGATCGAAGAACGTACATGCAGAACGGGGTCCGGTTGGTTTGAGGCAGTGACCGTGCATGTGTCTGTACCGCTTCGTTATCCCTCGTTTCTGGCTTGGTCTTTATACCGGTCGAATCGAGCGCGCGCCAAGAAACTCTTACCTTGAGAGGGTTAACTCGGTGTCCGGAAATGCTTTACTTCTTCGTGTGGCGGAGCTCGCTGGCCAATGGATCTGCCAGCACGCCATGGGCAGCTTGATGCTCTTGCGGAATGCGGAGATCCTGTCTTGTGTTTTTGGGACGGCGCGCTCTGGAGGTGATGCGGCGAAGGTTGGGCAGGAGCTGAGGAGTGGGCCGAGCGCGGCGACTTCTGGGTAGTCGGGAGTGGAACGTCTCGTCTACCGGCTGGCTTCAGCGGGATCGAGGGTGAGTGGCGATTTCTCCTCTCGCCTGGACTTTGTGAATGCTGACGACCGCGTTTATAGTTCGTAGGCCGCTCAAGCCATTGGATGTTAACCTCGTACTACAGCGTAGTGGCCATGCGGAACGTGGTTCGGGCTAGGTGGTGGGAGAAACCGCGCATGTCAAGTTACTGCTTCCAAAATCCCGTCGTTCGACGGGTGTGGCGAGGCCCCCGAGGGGGGGTTCACATCGATACTCTATAGTCGTCTTCGGGTGGCGGTTCGCTGGCCAATGGATCTGCCAGCACGTCACGGCGCGTATCCGGCCCTGGTGTATGGCTACGTTCTCGGCGAGCGGAGTGGAAAGATGATAGCCGACGATTGGAGAGCGGTAGTGGTAAGCTCCAGCTTAACAACCTAACAGCGCCCGGGACTGACCTTTGCGATTTGCTAGGGAGAGATCCGATCCGAGTTTCGTACCACCAGTGATCAGCCGGATACGTGGCTTTCAGTTTTGTTGGGCTTCTATAGAGCTCATCCTTCTCTCTATGAGGCGGATGAGCTCCTGGCTCCTTGACGAGCCGGGAGCCTGGGGCTCGAAGTCGGAGCGCAGGCCTCCACGCGGTGGGCCCCGGACAACGCTACTCATTTTAAAGAGTAGCGGCTAGACTGCGCACGCGTACGACTTTTATATGTACTGACCACTTATTGACTTCGATTGCTTAATTCTATTCCTTGCTGCTCGTTTTGCTTGTTGAGAGGCTACCTTTCCTGGGGCGGCATCAGCCCCTTGCGTGGTGTAGCTGCTAACCGGACAATACTTGCTGAACTGCTGATTTCGCTGCGAGGTGTTGACATTCGGACCGAACCGGTTTCTTCAAGTCGGAGACAGCCAGGAAGTTCCAGGGTGCCCGAGTTCATTTGCCTGTTTTGGATAAACAAACGCCTCGATGATCTAGGAGCCATCGGCTTGATTTCCATTGATCTGGGTGGTCCTCGCTCCTTCCCAATAAGACGTCACCCGAATAGAATAAGCCACGGATTCTTACTTTTTCCCGCCGCAAGTTTACGTTGCCGGGAATAGCATCAATTACGATAACTTGCCAAAGCCTGTGCAACCCCGCTGGAAATCGGCCCCTCCTGCCTATGTAAGAAACCCCCGTCTAAGCCCGTCACCTTCCGCCCTAAGACCGAGAGATCCTAGCGTCCTACTCCACTTTGAACACTTTTCAGGGGTTCTCATTGGCTCGGTGATCTTCCTGGGGCTTCATGAAGCAGGGTGGGACCGGAAGACCCTTTAGCAGCGGTGCACATACTTACGCAAGCCATTGTATTTTCACAACAACCAGGCTCCTTGCTCTTTCCACCCGTCGATATCCCGTATCACTGCCAGCACTCCCATCTGTAAACGCCATGATATCTCATGCCCTTTCCCAACAAGTCTCCGACCTGAAACGACAACTGGCCGAGCAGAAGTCAGAGTGTGACGCGATCCGAGCAGAGTGTGACGAATGGAAGGCGAGAGCCAACCGGGAATCACAGGAGAAGGCGATGCTCGAGGACCTGTTGAAAGACTCGGAAAAGGGGAAAGTCGAATGGTGGACCAAGTTCAAAGAGTTGCAGGCTGTTGGGTCAGGTGCGGGCTTGGTTCGGAAACGAAAGAGGGCGAGGAATTCGGAAGATGATCCCGAAAACGTAAGACTCGATCGGTTTGCTAAATGGCCGCCTTTGAACTTATTATTTATTTTGTGGGAAATCTGCAGGATGGAGTCGATCCAGATGTCGTGCCTGCATCAGAGGTGTCTGACGATTCTCCGGGTGAACTTTCTGAAGCCATCCGCGACGATGATGAAGAGACGACACAGGGTGCCGGTGTACAAACAATGAACACCGCCGACGCGTTGCCGACGCCTGCCAGTGAACTCGTTAAAGCCGAAGAAGAGGAAGTTCATCTTGCAAGCGAGAATCCAGCTCGGGTCAAAGTCGAGGAGCGAGAGGATAACGACGACATCGAATATCTGAGCGGCACTCTCCCGACGACTGTAAGCGAGACTGTGGTCTTGTGGCATAGTTCAAATCTCATCGGTTTCGTCTTTGTTATCAGCTTGGTGACATCAAGATAAAAATCGAACCGGGAGTAGAGTCCCTACCCCCGGATAGCGTGGAAGCGCGACTTCGTCAAGCAAATGCTCAGTCACTGGGCATTGAGCTTGACACAGAATTCCATGGCAAAGCAGTAACCCGGGATTTCTTAAGCTCAAAATATGGCGGAAACCCGAATGCTACGTGGTGTCATATTCCAGAGGCAACTCGAAGACGGAAAGGCCACGATGTCCCGATATATTTCTGTCCTAACATCAGCCGGAGCCCTAATCTCCCCCGCGCTCCCGGTCTCCCGGGGCTATTCAACATTCCACGGGCCGGAATGGAAATCGAAGAGATGCCGATGATTGTCGGGCTAAATGTCAATAAGTGGGTATACATGGGGCATTATGTTGGTGTTCCCCAGGAACCACTATCCCAGGAGGAAATTGAGAGTCTAGGAGAAAAGGTATAACTTTTCCTTCTTGGATACTAATTTAATAACATCGGAATGTTTTATAGACATTGAGCACTTGGGTTGAAGATATGGTTAAGAAGAAGAAATGGGCAAATATTCGAGCTCGCGTTTATTTGCGCCTCCAAGGCATGGTGCCAACTGATGAAGCGGTCGAACGGATACTGAATAGCCGAGTCCTGCAACAAGTTTCCGCCACGGACATACGGGCAGCGTTTGAGCGGCGGGAGGAAGTAAAGACCTTTGTCATTTCTGCGACAAATTTGAATGGCTGACCCGTACGACCTTGTAGACTATGCATGTCGTCTATCTGAAGCCGGTACGGTACGATAGAAATTTCCAAAAGGAGATTATCGACGGCTTTCGAAAGCATGAGCGGGAAATGAAGACGAAACAGGCCATCAAAAAAGGGGTCGCCGGGGCTAGATCAGCCGACCAGCCAATGCGACAGGGTAAACGAAGTCGAAAATCCAGCGATTATCCAAAGCGAGTGCCTTCCGCTGTGACTGCTCCAAATGCGGCAAACACCAAGATTCGGACAAACATAGCCATACAAAATGATCCCGTCGAGGATAATTGGGAGCTCCGTCGACCGAAGAGAACGAGGCATCATTCTCCGGAAGTCTAAAACTGAAGTTGTGGTAGCATTGGGTGGGGGAGATGATACTACTCTGCATTTGTCCTCCCGACCACTCTCCACTATGGGATGTATAATTAACAAGGACGGTTTTCTAGTCGTGATAACCCAGGCTTTTCAGGGTGCTCGAATATAAAATAAAACGAAACGAGCGTGTACGAGAAAGCAGCTTACTGGGGGTTCACAGACGAGGAGTCATGGAAGAGTCGCGGCGTGACGCACATGACGCGTAGAGAGGTCCCATCCGGACATATGGACGCGCGAACGGCCCACCACCAGTACCGCAGCGACTGTTCGCAGCATTTCGCAGTTCCATCGCGCGACCTTATTACTCCATACTTCATGGGTGGAGGGCCATCAGATCAGAACAACTACGACGACATCTCTACTCGCTCGGAGGACAGCATGGTCGAAATCGTTCAGTCCACTCCACAACAACCGACCGCAAACGAACGCTACGTCTTGGTCTACTCCAAGAGCAAAGTCTACGTCCACCCAACCGCTTTCAGTCGAGACAACATCCCTGGCTTCGTCGCCATCGTTAAGAAGGTCGGTCTCTTGTCGTTCAGTGCTTGGGCCAGCTCTCCACCTGACCTGCGCCTTGCATCTCCTTGATCGTCAACCCCCATACAGGACACATTCCTTCCGACTTACCTGCTTTCTTGGATACCTGAATCACTTCTCGATCAAAAGGGAGATCAAGAATGGGAGAAATACTACCGAGTCGAAGCCGGCGCCAGCACCACCGACGATGAAGGTTAGCGAATGAGCGCCGACCCTCTCTCCCTGCCGCTCATGACGGTCTTTTGCAGATGGTGTCCTCATCGACCCCCTCCCACAAAGAGGAGAATCGTATGCATTCTCTGTGCCCCTTACGTCCATTTACAGCTTCATGGTGACTGCGCCAACCTTCTCATCGTGGTGTGAGTGGCTCCTGATGATCGCACGGCTACCCCTTTCCTCGCACTGACACTCTTGTTCGCAGATGGGTCGTTGACGATCAATATGACCAACGGTTCGACCCTTACGACGTTACACTTCCACGATGACGAGTCGCCCAGCATGCAGTTCTCCCGTTCTTCGCCAAATGCTCCAACGTGGGGCGGGGAAGGTAAAGCCGTTTCTCTCAGGAATCTAGCGAGCTCCATGCACTGACTTGGTCTCCCAAAGCTCTCCTTCAACAACTTCGCACCTACTGTAACCTCCTCAAGTCTAATCTCCAACCCCATTTGTACCTAGTGGATCCCTCGAAGGCCGATATTGAGGCGCATACCACCATACTCTATGAAGACCTCGATTTTGAGACTTCCAGCTCCCCGGTTCCCGTTCACCTCCGACCGAAATCAAGCAGAAGGGCGTCGGGTGGCAGCAACGGAGGCAGCAATGGAGGCAGTCGCCCTCCGTCGATGCTTCATGACTCTCTTAGCTCTCCCACAAATGCGAGGATGGCAATCTTGTCAGGTTTCTCGCAACTCACTCGGGCAACCCGCCACGCAGCTCAAAGCGTCTTATCTCACCCACTTGCGAAACCGGTACGGCCCGCCTAAAACAAATTGTTATGAACTTACTTACGTTATTTCCATTCACAAGATAATTCCTCATCTCCCTGATCCCGTGAGGAGCCTCGTTAACGTCCAGGGCGAGTGGACTGGCTGGGTGGAAAAGGGTGGTGTTGGCGAGTACGAGTCTGCGCGAGTCTATCTTGCTAAGTGGGCTAGGGTGGGTTACATTCATTGGTTTGTGTTAAACGTCTCTAACGCTTGCGGCTTTCTAGATCGTCGCAGAGGAAGGGGAGCGTGCTCGACAACGCGAAGCGCACACGGTTCCTGGTACTACAGGCGATGAGGAAGCATCCGACCTTGGGGTGTTTGAGCTGTTAGCGGTCAGTGACTATTGGCCCTACATGTGCTTTATATGGATTCTTATCTACTCGGGTATAGGAGTCCTCAAATCTGCAGACGCCCAAACCCACCCGGGATCCTCGTCACCCAATCGACAAGGCGACATGGGAATCGTGGTTTGACCCCTCTGGAAAGCCTACAATAGAGTGGCTCGATTTCAAGAAAGAGGTCTTCCGCAGGGTACGGCCGAAAGGTGTCTTGGGTTTCTTCGGTACTAACTTGGGATCTATCTTGAATATAGGGTGTCTCTATTGATGTCAAGCGTAAAGCGTGGCCTTTCCTGCTGGGCGTCGTCCCTTGGACCTCGAATACCGCTGAACGCGATGCCATTTGGGAAGAGAAGAGGTCAGGACCAACTAGTTCATCCTAAGTGATTTGCCTGACGATCTCTCGCAGGAAAGCATACGACGCCTTGAAATCACAGTGGAAAGGGGTGGACGAGGTGTTTAATAGTCCGGAGATGATCGAAGTCCGTCGCAATTTGGTACATATCTCGCTACCATGGTATCCAGGCACTAATCTGCTCAGCGGGTTTTCTTGTTTCGCTCTTGATAGGAACGCCATCGCATTGATGTTGATTGCCGCCGAACTGACCGGACACATCCCCTGTTCGCCTTGGATGAGACGGCTTCGGGCTCTTCAATCGCGGTTTCCGAAGACGTTGGGGCTCACACTCAGGCCAACAAGCATGTGGATACTCTTTCTGTCATTCTTCTCACCTACCATGTGTACGAGAAGGAGTTGGGTAAGCACTTTTTATCCTTTGTGGCCCATTCCGATGACCGATCGTCTTTTAGGCTATGTTCAGGGCATGTCGGATCTTCTTTCGCCGCTGTATGTGGTCTGCGGCGGAGACGAAGTAGAGTCCTTTTGGTGTTTCGTCGCTTTCATGCAGCGAACAGTAAGCCACATTTACATATCGATGGAATCTATCTCATCTAGAGAACTCCCACAGAAATCGAATTTCCTTCGCGACCAGAGTGGCATGAGAAGGCAGCTGTCGACGTTGCAAAATCTGCTATCTGTCATGGACCCAGAGCTCTACCGACATTTCGAAAAGGCGGGAGCCCTAAACCTGTTCTTCTGCTACCGGTGAGCACATGTTGCCATCTACTTGACGGGCCATTCAGTTCTGAAGCTATTCATACTGCAGTTGGATATTAATTCTCTTCAAGCGAGAGTTCCCATTCGAGAACGTCATCAACCTTTGGGAGTGCATCTGGACAGATTACTACAGCACCCAATTCCACCTGTTCGTTGCCCTGGCCATTCTTGAATCGCATCGAGATGTCATTTTGCGCTACCTCGTCGAGGTTTGTAACCCCTCAGTCTTTCCTGTTCGCAGTGGCTAACGAACCTTCTTTGCCTGCGTAGTTTGACGAAGTGCTCAAGGTTCGTACTTGAACAGGCTCCATGCACAGCGGGAAGCTGACCATGGTCCTTCTTCCCGATAGTATTGTAATGACTTGAGCATGACGATCGAGTTGGACTCGACGCTTGCGCAGGCTGAAGTCTTGTTCCTCTCCTTCTTCCAGATAGTGGCGGACATCGATAGGCGACGCGCCGAAACTAATGACACGGTGCAACTTAGGCGGAGGAAAAAGACATCTGGGGCTGGGACAAGCTCTTCGCCGACGGATGAGTTGCAGACCGTGTCCCTACCGATCGTAGAAGACAACCTGCGAGAGCTTCTTGTTCCCGGAAAGTAGGATGTTTTGAAGGGTGAATTAGACATGGAAAGATCTTTACGACTAATTGCACTTGTAGCTATAATACAATAACGCTGTACGTTCACGATGATTTAAGCCGTTTTGCCCTCGGTCGATCCTCTTCGCTTTCCTCGTCTGAAGTGGCTTCAGAGCTGGTATCCTCTTCTTGTACAGCGCCCGTCACCTCCATGTTGTTCCATATATCCTCTTCTTCATCTGCCTCACGAGAATTCTTCTCTTCCCAAGTTTTCTTCTTGGTGTCGGTATCTTTACCCAATCCACTAACGCCATCCCAGACAACGACTGATGGCGTACCCTTGAGATACTCTTCATGAACAAGCCTCCCCTTCGAGGGCTGATTTTGGTTGGCCTTTGCGGGTGGAGGTGGGGTTGTATATAGTCGGATGAAGTGATCGAGAGAGACGCTTAACAGGAAGTCATGAGGGGCTGGAGCAAGCGAAACGACGGCTCCTTTTGCGCTCGGATAGCGGTATGTTGTCCGCCCGTTACGAGTATCGATCGTGTACACGTGAGATTGACTGTCAGTAACGAAGATTTGGCTATACGCGGTATCAGGTTGGTCAGGGAGGGAGCTAGTCGAAGGAACAGGAGTCACGCACTGTTCGAGCCTCCCGCATTGAATGTGCTTGACACCTGAGTTGGGAGATACTTTGTCCCAGTTTTGAATTGGTTTTCTCTGACTCCGGATATCATAAAGCCGAACAGCACCTGCTGCCGTTCCGGCCGCAATTACGTTGTGAGAGTCGGAGGTTGTAGATCCATAATGAACAAAAGACAGTGCCGTGTTATGCACGGGCTGTCTTATGTTTAGGAAGTCGTGAGGAACCTAGTGGAAGACCGTTACTGATGAGAGCGATCGCGATCCAACTGGGAGCGACGTACGTTTTGTGCCCGCCAAACTTCACCATGCAGCAGTTTGACCTTGTCCTTCCGCTCTTTTCTTTTCTTCCCAGAGTTAATAGCTTCTTCTGAAGCTTTTATAGATTCACTAAATGCCTTTTCCGAATCCCACAGCGAGACTTCGACCTCGTCCCCGCCGTAAGCGAAATGAGTTTCGCTTGGTGCTAACTGCCAATCTTTCAATCTCATCGGAAGTATTGTCGTTTTTGAAGTCTCATGGGTGTCTTCTGATCCAACATCATTTTCGAATGACTGTAGACGAAGGAAGCCTCTCGACGTGCAGGAATAAATCCCTCTGAGAATGTGGGGATGAGCATAGTGCTGGAAAGTAGATGCGTGAGGCGCTACCTTGAGCCAATAGCCAAGCCAATAAATGCGTCCTCTGCCTTGAAACGTATTTCCTGCCAGTCTTGCTTGAATTCAATCTCGTCTGCTTTAGGTCGATATGAGTGTAGTGAAGTGTTGCCGCTGGACCTTCCTACAGCTAACTACGCTGTGGCTGATTAGCACAGAGAGAATTTCTTGAATATATCAGCTCACAAGCTTTGATCCATCTGCTCCTTGACCAACGGTCATCCTCTGGATTTTGCCGCTGCTGGGACGCTCGTCTACAGTCACAACTTCGGTTGTGATCACAGTATCTGCTCGAATCCTTCCTTCTGGAATCGAGAACTTGATGGATTTTGTGAGTCCATTTTCATCACCAGTGAAAACCCGGAGAGAAGGCATAGGATGTTGTGGACTCTGGTGGTTGTGTGCTCTAGGCAAATTATTGCTTGTTCCAGCTTGTCCAAGAGGCAAGCCCATTCCGGAAACGCGGAATTAGCCGTTCCATTCCCGACTGCTTCCCTCTCCTCCATACCCCGGTCAACCCCTGACGCTCGACTTCAGCATGACAGACACACTGATGAAGGAATTAGACAAGATAGAATCCCTTTCATCCGTTTCCACTATACCCGGCATCAAGAACAAGTCTGCTGCTATCGGAACCACCCTTGATGAACTCCAGGCTGAGCTGCACAAAGCGAGGACCGCCGTAGAATCAGGCGAAGACCCGCAGAAAGTGTTCGCCGACCTCAACAAGCGCATAGAGAACTCTAAGAAGCAGGTCGATGAAAGGCAGAAAGAGCACAATAATGCTCTAGCTCGCTTCGGCAAGGCCGTGGACAAGGTGCTCCTTGCATGCTTACGTCTCTTGTCTGCGGGAGGAGCTGACACTTACCTTACCTTATTTCACCCCGTATTGGTTTTAGAAATTTCCGAATCCGCTGCCGACGTCGCAGCCGAAGTTCAGCACACCCGAGGATGTTGATGCGCTGGAACGCGTGGTTGGGATGCACTTCATTCGGACAGGATCCTTTGACATCGCGCAGACCTTTTACAATGTAAGTTCAGTGTTATCACGTAACGTTTCTATATTCTTTAACACTCCGACCTTGACTCAGGAATGCGGCGTACCCCCAGATCCACGCCTATGGCATGCTTTCGAGGAAATGCACCGGATCCGCGCTTGTCTTCGAGAACGAGACATTGGACCCGCACTTGGGTATGTCTTTGAATTATACTTATATACAACCGCTCATGTCCGTATTCTACCTGTAGCTGGGCCACTGTAAATCGCGAGTTCCTCCGTGGACGTCACTCCACTCTGGAATTCGACCTCCACCGTTCTCACTTCATGGATCTCATTCTCAACCCTCCACCAGTTGCTTCGCCCTCCGATCCACCATTAGCAGCCGCCATAGACTATTCAAGGCGACACTTTTCAACTCTCGCGGCCAGTTACCCTCAAATTATCCCCCAAATGAAAAGGCTTGCGGGTGCTCTGGCTTGGGCGAACCGCCTCTCTTCTTCCCCTTACTCCGATTTAATCCAAGACTCTGTTCATGAAAAGCTTGAACCTGCTTTTGTGAAGGAGTACTGCGCTAGGTTAGGCTTCAGCCGACAACTACCACTTCGCGTAGCGGGAGATATCGGAGGGAGCGGCGCTTTGGCTAAAATCGAGAAGAGCAAGAAAGTTATGAAAGATAAAATAGCCGAATGGGAGGCCAAAGACGAACTTCTAGTGAGACAACAGGCTACTCTGTGATTGGCGAGCACCGCTGACGCTGTGATTATTCAGATCGAAATACCTCTTCCACCTGAGAATCGTTATCACTCGATTTTCGCCTGCCCTGTGTCGAAAGAGCAATCAACAGATAAGAATCCTCCTAACATGCTGACTTGTGGGCATGTCATTGCGAAAGAGAGTGTCAATAGATTGACTAAGGGTGGCGGGTAAGTCGTTGCCATATGCTTACGAGATTCTGATTTGACCGCCTGGTTCGACAACAGTCGGGTGAAGTGCCCTTACTGCCCCGTGGAGTCCACTGGTCCCACCCTGCAAGTTCACTTTTAACCAACGAACACTTTAATGACCATGTCACGCTCATTTCCAAGTTCTGGATGTCGGTTTGTATTGATTCCTATTTAGATGTATCCATATCACACTAGTTTTGTTTTGCTGTCTATTCCCTGAAGCGGCGATCTACCTCCCCCCGATTGAACTTTTCCATGTTTTGCTCTTCTCAAACCCGTTTCGTTGGCCATCGTAGTCCAAAATTGTGGCCATGATCTCTTCCTTTGTGTTCATTACGAACGGGCCATATTGGAAGACAGGTTGGTTCAAAGGAGCCCCGGCGATCTGATGCCAGACCGTCAGCAAGTCGCGCTCGATGCCGTCGTGAGCTACTCACCAGGACCACGCGAGCGTCCTGGTCCCCGTCCAGTGAGAGGAGAATCCCAGCTTCATTCTCTTCAGCGGAGAGGACGACCGTGTAGTGCTTATCGATTGACTGATTGTTGACAAGTAGGTTGCCCTCGATCGCTGAAGGCAGTTAATCGAATGAACAACGACCGTCTCAAAGTGGATACAACTCACTATAGAGGAAAGCCGTCCAGCCCTGCGCTATCAAGAGTAAGGTGCCCAACGGTTAGATGCAAGGAATCGAGCTGGAGCACGAAGACCAACGGATGTCCTGGAAGAAGTCGGCTTTCCCTTCCTCGCCTGCCTTGAGCTTGATGTCAAGGTACCAACAACCTCCAAGATGCCGAACTGGAGACTCCACGCCAAAGCTTTTGCCTGAGATCACCTTGACTTCTACAGGACCATCCGGACCAAGAGGATATGCAGTCGGCACCTGGGATGATACCAATTCCTGGTAGCTGGGTGCCTGAATTGATGGGTATGTAAGTTGGCTGTGGGGTTGCTTTGCTCTGACCCAACGAACCGTCATTTTATCTGCTTTGGGTAGATCGATCCACAACTGGAGCCCCGTAGGGTTCGGAAGGCCGGGTCCATGGACGGGCACTAAAATCGGTGCAGTTCATAACCGGTGCCAGGTTTTTAGGGAACGGGAGGGCTCACTCTACAAAAAGAATTAAATTCAAGAGGAGGCGCGCCAATGAGACAAGCCACCTTACCTCGGCATGAATAACTGCCAGCAAATCGCATGTTTGAATACCATCCCTCAAAGCGAAAGGTCTACTCACTTCCTTTACCCTGTGAAGGCAGATATCGTCGTTAGCAGCTGGGCAAAGTAAAATGATTCACAACCACTCACCGCTATCATCCACTGCAGATCTCCAGGACCAATAGTACCTTTGTGGCCAGCCGAATCCTCGTGCTGCACCGAGCCCTCGAACATGTATGTCACAGTTGCTTGCCCTCGGTGTGGATGATCTGGCTAGGAAATTACAAGTTCGGCCCGATAAGAATACTGTTCGTCTCTGATACGGACGTCAAGCTTACAAAACCCGAACCAGGAGGGAGGCTGTTTTGGCAAAAGAGACTATCAGAAACTGGAAAAATGATAACGTCGTCCTTGTATCATGCACTCACTAGAAGTGATCCAAGCTACATGAAGTTTTAGCAGAATGTATAACCCCGAGGCTTGATTAAGCAAGTTAATACGCACACAAGGAATGGATCCAACCGGTGGAGGTTCATGCTTCCAATGCTCCGACGAACCGTTGCCCCAGCTCCCTCTGAGGTTTCAAAGGCTTGAACCTTCTTCGCCACGCTTCGAGACACTTCTGCCATCTCAAACCGGAGAAGGGAGGAAGAAAAACACCTTTGAGGAGTTGTTCGGATGCGAACGCTTGCCGCGGCTTTACGGACTTGCTGAAGTGGGTTCAGTTTGGCCGAAAGTTTCGATAGGTGCGTAGGCCCTATAACGTGATGCAATGAAATTGAAGCTTCGAGCCGCAGAAATGATGGGAGTGAGACGGACACGGTTCAACGATTGCGTCGGTTGCAATCAGTTGGAAGGTGTTAGTCGCACGGAGGAGGCAGCGCGGGAAGCGGGGACCTTTTGACAGGTCACAGGAGCTGGTGGGATCCGCAGCACCGAAAATGAAACCTCGAGGAATCGTGCGGCCTAAACTACAGGTCGTACGCCAGGTCTCCCATGCTCTCTTCACGTGAATTAGCTTGTTGTCAAGCCACAAAGATTATCGATGATATTGCTTTAATTTCCCCCCACCCCAATTGCACGCGTCTACACCTGCGCTCGTGGTTTTGGGGATGGCAGGCCACACGACCTGAAAGTCCCCTACCCCGTTGGGAGTGGATATCGGACAAAACTACGCACGACTGGCTGACGGTAGAAAGCTGAAGAAGTGGGAGCAGGTTTCTTTTGTACCAGAGCGGCCAATGGCTTCTTGGGATAAAAACTGTGTCGGTCGCGGTGGGGTTGGGCCTAATCGTGCGCCAGATGCCAACAAACTCGCTTGAGCGATTGTTGAAAAGTTGCGGAAGGAGCTCCATGAAGGATGGGGAAACTGATACCTCCACCCCACATTAGTAGTACAGGGTCCTTACTTACCGGCCACAACGTTGTGGGGAACGTTCCTAGCTATTGGTCCTTTGCCTTGCGACGCGGGCTGCACCCTAAGGCCGACGATAAAATTTTCACTCCCTTGAAGTGCAAGCATTCAGAGCGATCACCAAAATTTAGCGTCGCGGTATTGGGTAAGGCGGGATGAATGTTCTTTGTCAGGCAAAGGGAGACCCTGACCAGGGTCACATTTAGCCGCCGGGCTGCCCCAGTGTGTCATCTTGTGTCGTCGGCATTTGCAAACTGAACCGGGATTCCGGTCAAAAGACTTTGATCCTGCTGTTGGATCACTTGAGCTGATGAACACAACGCAGAGTTGAGGCAGTCTCCGGGATTGCCGGTTCATCATCCGATTGTGACCGAAACCAGGCACCAACCGGACGCCGTGCACGCGTGAGGCAAGCCACGAGCATCGTTTTCCTTTCTCTACCTCCATCTCGCGCAGCGAACAACTACCATCTTCAATGGATACTCTCAACCCAAATCCCCTCAACGCTCATGTTTTCGAAATTCCCGACCCTCCAGAGGAGTTTGGTCAAGACGGCGGCAAATTTTACCGCTGCTACGATGACCTTGCGGATGAAATTGACGATGACATGGTCACGGGACTAAAGGAGCAGTTGGAAGGACTGTTAATTTTTGTGAGCCATGAAATTTTGATATGGTCCCATTAACCTCCTTTATTCACAATACGCGATGTACAGGCCGGTCTCTTTGCTGGGATCAATACCGCATTCCTTGCGCTCACTCTTCCCATGTTGTCAGCCGACTCATCTGACGACACTAACGCGTTGCTTGCACAGAACAACGCTCTCCTGACACAATTAGTGACAGGCAGGAATGACAGCGTTCCTACCATGTCCCCGCTTCCATCCGCTGGATTCTCTCCTGCCCGCGACATCTTCATTATCAACGCCCTCTTCGCGTTGAGCCTCGCATTTGCAATTATATCCTCCTTCCTGGCGGTTCTGGGTCGCCAATGGCTTGTCTACTACCGCAAGCGTAGCGGGGGTGGCCCAGACAAGCAACGTTGGGAGCAGCTCAAGCGGTTCCTTGGGGCCGAACGATGGCGGCTTCAGACCATCCTGGACGATGTGCTCCCATCCCTCCTCCAAATAGGTCTCATTATCTTCTGCGTATCGCTCATCATCTACCTTAGATACCTGAGCCCCACAATCGCCATCATCGTCGGAGTCCCCATGTACGTCGGTCTCGCATTCTTCGTTGGTAGTGCACTCTGCACGCTCTGGGATAAGTTCTGTCCCTTCCATAGCCCCCTTTCGCATACGCTCTTGGGGGTACGCACGATCTTCGCTTCCGGAGCTATCAGACGATTCAAGTGGCAGGACCTCATTTCCGCTGACACCACGAAACGGTGGTTTCATGCACTGGTCCGCCGTCGAGAGGAGGAGAGCCTCGAGTCCCTCCAAATCATTACTCTCAAGCGGGCCATCTGTACTTCTGATGACCCAGCCACTCTTCTACATGCCACAGCCAACATCCTCGGTATCTCGAATCCCACCCAAATGGCGCTACTGTGGAGCGACAGCGATTTCCGGGAGCGGTTCAGTGACCAATTCAAGAACTCCTACGCCAGGGTGTTGCTGCTCCGAGGCCGCGATAAAGTCGGTATTGCCGTGGCTGCGAGACGGTTGTATTGCGGGGTCGCTGCCCATATCATGCTTCTCTTGGATTCTAACCGGGGACCAGCGTGCGACTTAACCGAGGTGCAGACAGCTAAAGAAGCGATGGTTTCGACTACACAGGACGGACATTCGGAGTGCTCAGCAGGCTTAGTCAGGGCTACCCTTAGATTTCCGGTACCCAAGTTGGACAGGAGTAGCCTGCCGGATGAAGCGGTCATGGACATTGGCAGCCATCTGATCACTTATTCCGGCTCAATCCCAGACCCAGACCCAGACCGGAGGCTCTTTTTTGTGATCATGTGGGCCGTATTCGACCTCCACTCGGTCCGATGCCTTAAAATGGAATCGCCGCCACAGCCATACGGATGGTACGTCAATTACAGTCGTATGACCTTACCAATTAGGCTGAATTCAAACTTCCTTTGCAGTACTGACGTGGAAGGCATGATACAGACCTTAGACAAGGCGTTTAAGGTCTTGACTGGGCCAGAAGGCGGGGACCTTGTTGACGGCGAAGCCGTCCTGATGAATATGCTGCGGGGTATCCGACAAATTTTCGTCCGTTCCCAGTCAAGCTTCACGTTGCATCATAAATTCGCCCTTTTGGAGATATGTGAACCGATTTTGAAAAGTCCTCGAGTTTCGGATGCAATGCGAGAGGTAATAAGAGATATGCGACTTGATCTATCTCAAGCTTGGCAGCGAAAGTGCGCGCTTCGGGCCGCGAATAAACAGTACGCCGTCCGATCATGATGCTCTGGCCTGACCTGAACCCATCTCTTCACTCCCTAGCATTACGACACGTTTAGTTGACATGCTCGAACAGTATCTAGCTGGGCTCCGACCCGTTTATCAGGCTGACTCGGGATGCAACGAGTATCTCGAAGTCCTGCAAGCATTTGGTCCAGGAATACGCAGGCTTTTCTCCTACGATCCGAAGCAATGGGCGTCCACGGCCGGAATGAGAGCGCGCATTGCGTTCCACAAGAACTTCAATGCGTTTGTGTATGACGTTGATAGGCTTTCTCGCAAAATCCAGGTTTGACTTCCCCGCCGTTCAGACTTCTCCTCAATATCTCACTCTCGTGACATCACGCAGAACAATACTCTAGATCTACAAGTCCGAGACCCAGACGAACGTTGGTGTCGCTGGGAAGAACCACTTTCAATAAGCGCCGTTTATTCTCAACCGTGAGTCATTGTTCTCGTCTCCCGTCTCTGATGAGCTCGGTCTCAGTCACTTTGTGTAGGTCCGATTCGCCTTATTCTGGGTGGGCCGGGATGCAGCATAGACTGGAGAAATCGGATAGTTCTTCGTACCCAACCCCGTTAGAGCATTCTCAATCCTTTTGAGCGTTGATCGTATCTTTTGAATGCTGGAACTTGGGGGAGCCTCTTGGTCTGAAGTAGTGTACTCTGTTGCGGGTTTCTCTTTATGTTCCGTTCCTTTAGATTCGCGATCACGATTACAATGAGCCCCCCGACCCTGATATTGAACGCTGGAAGCCCATTCGTTACTCGTTCAATAGAGGCGTTCAAACGGTATAGGCCCCAATTGCTATCTCGTACTGCGAACTTAATCTTTCTGACTATCTACGGTTGGTACTTGTGCCTTGATAACATCGCGCAAGAGAGCCTGCCAACGACGATCCCACTTTGCGACCGCAATATCCTTCTCTTCGGGTTTGAGTTCAGATATCTGCATTGCGAGGAACATCGTAAGAGTCAGGCCATTCTCACGTGAAATGCGCAACATACCATCAATGACTCCCGGGCAAGGACACCAAGTGTTATAAGGCCAGTGACCTTGGTTGAAACCAAAACCTGATTCGAGAATGTCCAACTCGTCAACGGAGAGTGGCTTTCAAAGGTTTCTGATTATCATACCCGGACGTAGTCATACAAGCGTCCTAAATTCCCGAAGACGGCTGGGTCACCAGATGATAACGCCACAGTCAGCTCACGATTCAGCATCACGCCAGGCAGCGGATGAGCAGGTATTGAAGAGGTAAGGCGCTAAGATAATGCACGAGATGAAGACCTCGGGTGACCGGACAAACCAAAATTTCATTCCTGAATGCGGGTTAGAATGCGGGTTAATTAGTAATTGTGTTTTCTGAGAGACGAGGGCGATGTGAGAGTCCCTTCCCCCCCTCCTTTTTGGGCCATGTTGTATCTAATGAGAGAGACATGTCATTGTAGTTCGGCAGATGGGAAAGTGAAATGGTCGAGGGGTAGGGTGCAGGGCAGAATTCAAACGTCCGAGGGTGGCACGCTATATGCCAAGCAAGCAGGCAACCCTGGCCAATAAGCCCCCGAGAACCCCGTATACAGTTATCTCACTTATCAAAACCTATTTTATGTGCCTAACGGCCTTACCCCTCGTGAAGCGCACACGCGCGAAGTGAATTCAACCGCGGACGATCCGTCTACCATAGTACAGGGTCCCTACCTCCCGGTGACACCGTTATCGGGTCCCTAGGTCCTCTGCCTTGCAACGGCTGCACCCCAAGGAGGACGATAAATTGTTCACTCCATTGAAGTGCAGGCATTTAGTGCGACCTAGAACGACCATCAAAATGCAGCGTCGTGGTAGTGGGGAAGGCGGAATGAATGTTTGTTGGCGGGAAAGCGGAGACCCTGACCAAAGTCACGTTTAGCTGGGCAACAGTTGCAAGCTGGACCAGGATTCTGGTCACCAGATTTTGATCTTGCTGTTGGATCACTTGAGCTGACGAACGCAGCGCAGAGTTGAGGCAGTCCCCAGGACTGCCGGCTGTAAACCATGCACCAAGCGGACGCCTTGAGGCAAGCCACAAATATCGTTTTCCTTTCTCTACCTCCATCTCAAGCAGCGAACAACTACCATCTTCAATGGCTACACTCAACCCAAATCCCCTCGATGCTCATGTTTTCAAAATTCCCGACCCTCCAGAGGAGTTTGGTCAAGACGGCGGCAAATTTTACCGCTGCTACGATGCCCTTGCGAATGAATTAGACGATGATATGGTGTCGGGACTAAAGGATCAGTTGAATGGACTGTTGATTTTTGTGAGCCATGAAATCTTCACATGGTGACATTGACCTCCTATATTCACAACACCTTGACGTGATGCACAGGCCGCTCTTTTTGCTGGAATCAATACCGCATTCCTTGCGTTCACTCTTCCCCTCTTGTCAGCCGACTCATCTGACGACACTAACGCGTTGCTCGCACAGAACAACGCTCTCCTGACACAATTAGTGACAGGGAGGAATGACAGCGTTCCCATCACGTCCCCTCTTCCATCCGCAGGATTCTCTGCTCCCCACGACATCGTCATTATCAACGCCCTCTTCGCGTTGAGCCTAGCATTTGCAATTATATCCTCCTTCTTGGCGGTTTTGGGTTGCCAATGGCTTGTCTACTACCGCAAGCGTAGCGGGGGTGGCCCAGATAGCCAACGTTGGGAGCAGCTCAGGCGGTACCTTGGGGCCGAACGATGGCGGCTTCAGACCATTCTGGATGATGTGCTCCCGTCCCTCCTCCAAATAGGTCTCATTATCTTCTGCTTATCGCTCATCCTCTACCTCAGGCACCTGAGCCCCACAATCGCCGTCATCGTCGGAGTCCCCATGTACGTCGGTCTCGCATTCTTCATTGGCAGTGCGCTCTGCACGATTTGGGACAAGTACTGTCCCTTCCATAGTCCCCTTTCGCACATGCTTCTGGGGGTACGCACGATTAAAAGACTCAAGTGGCGGGGCCTCATCTCCGCACATACCATCAAACGGTGGTTCCGATTACTGACCCATGGTCGCGGGGAGGAAAGCCTCGAGACCCTCCAAATCATTACTCTCCGGCGGGCTATCTGTACCTCTGATGACCCAGCCACTCTTTTATACGCCACAGCCAACATCCTGGGTATCTCGAATCCCAGCCAAATGGAGCAACTATGGAGGGACAGCGATTTCCAGGAGCGGTTCCGTGACCAATTCGAGAATTCCTACGCCAGAATGTTGCAGCTCCGAGGCCGTGATCAAATCGACATTGCTGTGGCTGCGAGACGGTTGTATTGCGGGGTTGCTACCCATATCATGCTTGTTTTGGATTCTCACCGGAGATCAACTTACGACCTAACGCTCGTACACACAGCCAAAGAAGCAACGATTTCGGCTCCACAGGAAGGACTTTCGGAGTGTTCAGCGGGCCTCGTTAGGGCTACCCTTAGGTTCCCCACCCATCAGGTGGACAGGAGTAACCTGCCAGATGAAGCGGTCAAAAACATTGGTGGTCATCTGATCAAGTATTCTGATTCAGATCCCGACCCAGACTGGAGGCTTTTTTCCGTGATCATGTGGGCCGTATTCAACCTCAATACGGTCCAACGCCTCAAGATGGAATCGGCACCACAATCATACGGATGGTTCGTCCATTACGTTGGACGAATTTACTCAGTCAGGCTGAATACGAGCTTTTCTTTGCAGTCGTGATGTGGAAACCATGATCCAGACCCTAGACAAAGCGTTTAAGACCTTGACAGGGCTGGAATGCAGCAGCCTTGTCGACTGTGACGGCGTCCTGATGAATATACTGAAGGGTGTCCGCCAAATCATAGTCGTGAACCGCGACCAGTCGCACATCATCACGTTGCAGCATAAGTTCGCCCTACTGGAGATATGTGAACCAGTTCTGCGAAGTCTTCGGGTTTCAGACGGAGCGCGGCAAGCAATAAGAAATATACGAGTCGATTTGGCGAAAGCTTGGCAGCGGGAGTTCACGTTCCGGGCCACTCATACCACGTGCGTCGTTCGATCATGATTCTGTGGCCTGACTTGAACGCACCTCTTCACTCTCTAGTATTCCGGCACGTTTCGTCGACATGCTCAAAAACTATCTGGCGGGGCTCCGAACCATCTATCAAGCTGACCCGGGATACCATGAATGTCTCGACGTCCTTCGCGCATTCAGCCCACCAATACGTCAGCTTTTCTCCTACGATCCGAGTACCTGGGCGAACAGAGACGGGTGGAGAAAGCGCATCGCATTCCACAAGTACTTCAACGCGTTTGTGTTTGACATTGATGAGCTTTCTGGTCGGATTCAGGTTTGACTTCCTTGCAATTCATACTTGTTTCGAAATATCTCACCCTGTGACTTTACCCAGAGAAAAACACTATTACAAATCCGAAACCCAGATGAACGCTGGTGTCACCGGCAACAAGAAACGCTACGAATCAGGGCTATCTATTCTTTACCGTGAGTTGTTACCTTCATTGCCCTAGGTGATTGGCTCAGTCTCAATCTCCGCATACCTCTGTAGGTCCGATCCGCCCGGTTCTCAGTGGGACAGGATCCAGCAGCTGGAGATATCTGATGGCTCTTCGTACCCAAGCCCACAAGAGCAGTGATCGTATCATTCAGATGCCGGAACTCTAAGGAACTTAGCACTCTATTGCAGGTTTCTTTGTACAGGGCCCTCTGGACTTCATCCACGCAACGCGTCACGATCAAATAGCTCTGCATTTGTCTAGGCATTTCAATGGCTCCGTATGATACTCGATTTATTGCATATATGTATAGAAGCTGGGTTTTAAGGAATGGGCCTCGGTCACTCGCGTAGGATCTTCACTCTCGGACTTCTTCCGCACTATACAGTGCGCAAAGGAATGGTTCACGAATTAATGCAAGATATAAGTGGGAGCATGGTCAAGCTGAGTGTGGATGGTGCGTCCGGTGGCATTCGCCAGACTTGGGTTCGCGGTCAAGACTGCGGTGACTTCCCTGGCGCTGAGGTGGAACGCAGTGTGCCCTTTCGTCACTCACTCGATAGAGGCGCTTAAGTTGTACAGGTTTCAGTCGTTATGCTATACTGAGAACTCCGTCTCTTTGTTTATCTACGCCTCGTGTGTCTGGATGATATCCCGCAAGAAAGCCTGCCAACGACGATCCCACTTTGCGACCGCAATATCCTTCTCTTCGGGTTCGAGTTCAGATATCTGAATTGTGAGGGATATCATAAGAGTCAGGTCATTTTCGCGTTAAATATGCAACATACCATCAATGACTCTCGGGCAAGTACACCAAGTGTTATTAGGCCAGTGACCTCACTTGAGACTAAAACCTTATCCGAGAATGTCCGACTCGTCAACGAAAAGTAGATTTTAATTTTTCCCCCCGATCATCGTACCTGGAAATAGTCATATGAGAGTCCTAAATTTCCGAAGACGGCTGGGTCATCGGAAGATAGTGCCACAGTCAGCCCATGGTTCAACATCACGGGCAACGGATGAGCAGGCATCGAGGAAGTAAGGCGCTAGGGTAATGCTAATGAGTCCACGAGATGAAGACCTTGGGTAACAGGAGACAAACCAGAATTTCATTCCTGTATGCGGATTAATTAGTGAACTTGTGTTTCTAGCCAGAGGAAAAAAGTGCATACGAGATGGGGCAGACTTCGATCGCGATCTTCCTTTCTCGACAAAGTTTCATTAGATGAGGGTGCTTTACTAGTGAGAAGCTTAGATCCCGCTATTAGGCTTCATCCCAAGCTATTTCAGGATTATGGCTCACCCGTGCCCGATGCGCTTTGTCCCTAACAGGATTGCGTCGTACAAGTTATCATCGACACGGTCTCCGTCGCCCAAAGTCTCTCCCGCATGAAAGATGAATGGGATTGAAAGCTCTGCTTCCTTGCATCTGTCTTGGAACTCGAGAAGTTTTGGAAGATAGTCGAGGAGCGGAACGCCAGTATCCTCTTGTCCGACGAGATCAAAGCCTAAACGTCGCATCCTTATGTCAGTCATTGAGGTTTGGCAGCGCATTTGGGAATAGGGGGTATCCGACCTGCGATGAGATTTGGGAACTGCCGTTTCAGGCTTATGCAGTCATTGAGATACCATTCGAGATCTTCAGAAGAGATGAAACGGATGGTGATGTATATGATCTGAAAAGCGTATCACTTTTCATGTCGCTTCAGGGCAAAGGAGAATTCCACAAACCTTCGCTCCTACAAATTCCTCTCCCCTTCCTTGAGAGTTCATCTCTTCCTTAACCTCGTCAATGACTTCCCCAATTAGTTGGACCTTTTCGGCCGTAGAGAAGTCGTCTGACCCGTTAGATCGAGTTATGGCCCTGATCTCAATGCAAAAGAGATCAGACACTCCCTAACAGGGAGTCATGAAGAAGAACGCACTTATTGAAGAAGTTGGTTCGCATTTCGATGTATGAAATACCATCTTCGATGGAAGTGAGAAGAAACTGTCGGACATATTTTCGAAGAATCGGTTCGAACTCGAGAAGACCCTGAGGAGGTGGTCGCTGAGAACACGATTCAACACACAGAAATACGTCGCCACATACGCACCCTAGCGACAGTAAATGTACTCCCAAACTTTGTCCAGATCTGTTGTACAAGCGAGTCAGCGGTGATTGCTGCGCATTGCAGAAGCGTTGGGACCTTTTTGCTCGTGTTGTACTTCACGTAAGCCTCCTCCGGATCAATTCGCATGGCAGCGAGAACCCAATTATCGAATCCCTCGGCACTTCCGAGCTCCGCAGAAAAATTTTCTCGTGCCACTTGCATTGCGATCCAGGCGCCTCCTTCGTAATCCGAGCTTGTCACGCTTAAATATGAAGATGCTTTGAAATCGACAGGCATTGCCCGAAACTCGGGCGTGGTCGAGCCGATCGTTTTGGGAGTGATCTGAACCGATGTTCGTACATGCATTTGTGGTTCCTCTGAAGCCGTACGAAGGAGGAACTCGGCATCACATCTGGTAATAACCTATCAAACCCGCTCGTGAATTTGGAGGCTCACGTCCACTTACGTGGCGTCCATATGTGCGTGTAATAAAGCTCCTTTCGGAAGTTTCCTGACCCATTTGAACAGTTCGGTGTTTTGGATGGTTTCCTTGGCTGAGGCATGCTAGGGTTAACTAACCGTGACGCGCTGCTCGAAGTCGTTCTATAGTTCCTCACCAGTGAGAAACTCCATTCCAGGAAAGATATGAGGAATCCTTTCGGTCTCCTTGCACCACACGGATTCCGCTTCTGTCGCTCTGATCTTCCGAATTATCCCATCAGCCTGTTGCAGAATTTCTGCTGGACCCAGAGCGTTGAGGTATTGGCTTTGAGAATCCAGCCGGAGGGAGCGATCCTCAGTAATGAGTGCTTGGCGAGCTTCTTGATAACTGCTGGCAATAGACATGAAGGACGGGGGACGCTAGAAGGGATGGGTGAGGGAGTCAGTCGTGGTAACTCGTCAGACTTTGCGGGCCCATGTGGGGGTCGCCGTCAGCGGGGTGTGTCTGTCCCGCCCGAACATCTCGTGATTACAGCGCAGAACTCCGCTTACGTTCATAGTTGGTCCTCTTGCGCCTTTGCGGGAGCGTTGGGTGTGCTGGAGGCATTATGCGAATTCCGCCGAGCGAGGGAAGCACTGAGTGATGATATTATCCCGGAAAGGAAAATACGGTGATATTAAGTGATGGAACTGGAGCTGTTAGAATTGACCATTAAGCTGAGTCTAGTGTGTTGGAGAAATTCGCCCTTCAGCCCGTAGCCTCTGTTTCTCCTCCCTCTGCGCCAGCTGTTCCGCAATCCGCCGCTCTCTCCCGGCTCGATTTCGGTGCGCCTTCGACCGGGCATGGGCTTGCCACTCGTTCCCTTCTTCGATCATGACGGGCTTAGATGGGTCCACTGTGCAGACCTCGCAGACTCTCCTCTTCCTGTTTTGCAGAGTGACGGAAGCGCTGAAGGTTGAACCCGGCGATTAGTATGGGGCTGCCTTGCAACTTCTTTGACTGACCTTACGATGACCCTAGTTCCAGAAAGTAAATCCTGAGCCACAGGCGACGGTGCAATCAAGTCGTCCTTGGTCCTTTCACTAAGGAAATCTGCAGGAATGGTAAGCTGCCACCGGCAGTACGGTACGAGCGTTAGGCGTACCAGAAAGAATATTCAAGCCAGCGTCGCGCACAGTGGAGTTCCAAGAGTCCAGATCTAGTAAAGCTCATTCATGAGTTTTTGCAGGAATAATAGAAATGATTTGTCGTACCTGTTGCATCCAACAAGGCGAGCGATGCGCGAGTGGCGTGTGTTCCTTGACTTCGTATAGCGGGAAGGAGTTTGTTCTGAATCCATCGAACTTGTCGTTGTGCGTATTTCCTAGTACCGTGTTTCATTTGCTCCACGGACTGGTTTAAAAGGGTTGGTGAGGGACTCGGAGTTGATAGATAATCATGAAATTCCTTGAAGCCTACATAGCTGAGCGTCAACAAAGGCTTGAAAGCTACTGTTAACTGCAACCATACCAATTGTTTGGAATATCCCTCTGGTGTAATCAAACTCGGAGGAAGAATTGGATCCTTCAGAGCCGCTGGCGACTGCCTCCCTCATGCTCCGAATTTCATCTAGCATACCTCTCTGACCGCCGGTCGTCAGGGGCGGTCTATCCTGAGCATCCGACTGCTTACTTGGGTCATTTTGTCAACTCGAGCATCCAATCTTGGGTTTAGCAGCTCGGGTTTCGCATAAAGCCAGTAAATGAGCGTCGGGAACCTGCCCGAAGCTGTCACGGTCAGTTAAACTGCGGGCACGGAGTATAGGCGGATGTCTGCTCACCGGGCCATTCCGACAACCTCATCCTGTGATGCGTTAATATCACTCGCTCTTTGACCGGACTCCTTAATGATCTCAAGGCTCCGAAGAACCTTTCTCGTGTCCTTCCAGTGCCATCGCGCTCCCATTGGCGGATCAAGCTTGCACAAGAGAGTATGCAGAGCAAAGGCTATTTCGTCAGAGCATGCCTCGGACTGGCTTCGGTCAGGGAGGGCCGAATAGAGTTGCTTCAAGTCTTCCGGTAAATTCGACAGCGCTTTAGTAACTGCTGAGGAGACTTCCGGCACTATGTCATCTTTTTCGGGCCCATTCGAGGCGGTGTCATCTTCTGTCAAAGAAACTAGCCGATTTGGAAATATGAGGTGCTGTATCCAGTACGTCGTGCCGCCGACGACAATGGGGAGTTGATCCTGTTCATGACATCGCTCGATCTGCCAAAAAATGGAGGTACTGAAAATCTGTATTCCCGATATCAGCGCGGAAAGACAGACTAACCTCGTTCATGGTATCTTTGATCCACTGTGACACGAAATACTCCTCGCTTGGGTCCTTGAAGTCCATAAGGAGGTGCTCGACACCTTGCTTCTCTTCTTCGGTGACCTTGTTGGTCACGATATCTAGTCCCCGGTAGACTTGCATAGCATCCGCATTGATCACTTTTGCACCCTTCCATCTCCCAAAGTTCAGGCCAGGAGGCAATGACGATTGCCGTTGAAGTGCAAGTGCCAACTCTATCCCAAGCTGACTCTTGCCCGTTCCGGTAGTGCCGACCACGGCAATGAGAGGCTTAGGAGTACCAGACATAACTGTTCTGACCGATGGTCGAAGTAGAAGGTGGTAATGGGATGCGAGTTGTTGCAGCATCCGCCATCGAAAGGAGGCGGAACAGTTGATTCGAAACGAAAAAGAGGGACCAAGTCCGTTCCGGAGATAAGCGTTCCAAACTGCGAGCGTCAATCCAAACGTCCGTAGACAGTACACTGAGCGGAATACAATAAAGAAACAAATAGTACGACTATTGCTACGTATTTTACGCAGGTGCTTTCCTCCACCACGTCCAAGCACTAACGCCAATGATGACATTGCCAATCCCAACTCCAGCTCGACCCATCCCAATAAATCTAAAGACGCACCAAACCCAGCCTATCATCCAAGCGCACACTTTACCCGTGTACCTTGAAATATTTGGTAGGGTGGCAGGTTGCAAGTATGATGGCGGAGCAGCGAGGACTGGGAAAGCGCATTCGGAAACTGGTAATGGCGAAGGGACGTCAAGGATAGCGACGACGGGTTTATGGTCGGAAGTGGTATATGACGGGACAGAGGTATAGATGACAGGTTTGATGTTCGAAGTGGTGGCCGTAGGGGAGTCGGAGGCAGTGGAGAAGAGAATACGGTCTGTCCAGGCTGGCGCACGTTTGGGACTAGAGAGCACCACGAAACGACGAGAGTCAGCTCATTGCTTTAGGAAGACTCGGAAAGACTCGAGGCCTTACCTGTACTCTGTCTCACTATTGAGCAGGTACTTATATGTTGGTTTGAAAGAGGAAAAGTCTCCTTCGTGCAGGCCATTGCAGACAGTCCCATTCTGCATTTCAGTCGACAGCTCGTCCAGTCGAGCTAGCTCCCGCCGGCCCTCTGGGGAATTCGCTTTCTCTTGAATGTCAGAATACGATAAGCCTGCTTTCTGGATGAGCCGGAAGTTGAGGTCACCAAAGAAGAAAAGATGCGTAGAGTCGTAAATCGTATCGGGGCCGGGCGAGGCCTTTGAAGCGAAGGAAGGGAACAGTAATGTGCGGACGATATGGATGTAGTCGTGTAGGCGCTGAGCCAAATTATGGCTGTGAGCAGTAAGGTGAACGGAAACAAAGCTGGATGCACAAGAGCAGTATCAGCAAGGTGTATCAGTCAAAAGCAGCTCGTCCCCACTCACGTAAAGACCTCATCCGCTTCACCCTCCTCTTTCGCCTTAACACGGAACCTCACAGCAACAGCTCCTTTATTCCCCATCCAAAGTGGTCCACATCCCGTCCAAGAAGTTTGTACGTCCGTAATCCTTCGCCCTATCCCTTCATCTCTCGCATACACCAGCAAAGCCACACCAACGTTGACGCTGCGCGCAACGAGCGTGTAGTCCCCCTCGCCATGCGCTTGTACTTCTTTGAGGATAAGTTGGTTTCGGGAGTCGACAACGTGGCGAGATTGGCCTGTGAATGCGAGATGGAGAGGCAAGAGCTCCTGGAAGCCGACGGCGACGATGTCTGGCGGGTCGACAGTTGATGCGGTTCGTAGAGTTGGGGTGAGCCAGTCGACTAGGTCTTGTGGGAGGCCGGCATTGCCTTGAGTGAAGTATTAGCTTCGATGTTTGCCAAAGGACACATCTGTTACCCGGACGGTACTCACCTTGGAGATTAGTGTTGTACGTCGCAATTTGCACTCGAGTAGACCGAGTAGCTCGCGTTGGTTCTGCCATGGTTCTAGTTGTGGTTGTGGTTCACAAGGGTTCAAGCCTGGAGTCTGCTATAGAGAGGCTGTAGGGGATTAGCACGAGGCGCAAGGACGCTGAAGGGGCAATGACGGTGCGAGATGCAGGTCCAAATCAGAACGCTTATGTCAGAACGCCGCCGACGCGCCAGGCGGCACCGTGAAACCAAGCCAAGGCCAGCCAACTGCACACTTGGACATCTTAAAAAACGGTAAACTCTTTCCTGCGAGTTCGATTAAACAGAAGCAAAAGACTAGGTAATACAAAAAAAGAGTGCCCAAATGCATCAAGCATGAACAAATGTGAAAAAAAAAAAGCATCCTCCTCCAGAATACAAAAAGAACCGTCATCAAAACACCGAAAATCCCCTTACAACGCCAATCCGGCGATGACACCAACAGCAGTGAGGGCGAATGAAGCGACGCTGGCGGTGGCGAGACGGCCAGCACCGTTGCCAGCTGCTGCACCAGTTGCACCGGTAGCACCGTTGGCGGTGGTTCCGGAAGTGGCAGCGGCAGCGACAGAGGTGACGCTAGCACCTGCAGCGCCAGTAGCGGTTGTCGGAATAGAGGAACCAGATGCAGTAACAGCGGCGCTGGAGGCACCACCAGTAGCCTTGGCCTATATTGTGAGAGCAGAAGAGTAAGCACTCCGCGTTGCGGACACTATGACACTTGCACAACGTACCAAGAAAGCGTCAAAGGTGTTGGGGCTGGTCGTGTTGACGTTGATGGCCATCACCATTCCGCTTGTGCAGTGGCTGGAGAATGATAGATAGACTCGGTTAGAAAGGTCGTCCCTCGACCTCGCAAGACTCTCGCCACTCACTTTGCCTGAGCACAGTAGAACCACAGTGGGGTCACTTCATTGATCTTGAAGCTGAAGACGGGGAAGGTGGTAGCGGTGGCAGCCACAGGCATGCTATAAACAGGGGAGAAGAGGCGATGAGAACTTCTGCAACCCGGGTGGATCTCTGCAAGCACTCACAATCCCGAATCAACACCGCCAGCCATAGCGGCACAAGGGCTGGCAAAGGTGCTCTGTGTGAGGGTGTGGTTCTTGGGATGGCTAAGGAAAGGTCCGCATCGGTTAGCCAGCAGGTCCCGCCGGCGATGTGCGATCCTTACAATTCAAAGGTGACGATATCTCCAACGGCAGCAGTAACCTGGTTCGGCGAGAAAGTCAAGCCAGTAGCACCAACGACAACATTGTGGGTCGTCTGGGCAAGGACGGCGGGGACGGCGACGAGGGCGGCAACGGCGGTGGCGAACTTGGAGAAGAACATTTTTTCCGGGTTAAAAAAAGGTACGGTTCTTTGAAGATTGGAAGAAAGAAGAGGTGGTTTTTTTTTTTTCGAAGGGCTTGAAGCAAAGAAAAGATTGGGCTCTTTTATTGTACTAATGAAATGAATGCTTTTGAGGCTACGATAGGTACCTCGTCAGCGACACGGCTAACTCTCTTAGCTCAATTCGTGCAAAAGACCTACCCGGCCTCAAGAAAAAAACTGCGATCAAGCAGGCAGGAAAAGAGGTGGAAAGAGAGGGTGAGGCGGTCGGAGAGAGAGGGGGTGAAGAATCAATTGCTGCGCTGGCCTCTGTGGTCTATTTAGGTGTCAATGGGATTCCCAGGGTCAGGGTTGCCATGCCGACAACCTGGCAGCCAAGAAACCGAAGAGCGACACTTCCTTGCCAGCGACCAAGACAGCAACAATCGACCGTCTTGTACAATTTACGCGCTTCGGAACCCACGGTGATTGGTCAAAGAGTCGGTGGATTATGGTCTGCGGATCTTCTAAAAGTAGTACTTTGCGGCCGGTTGACCTCACAACAGGCAACTATGTAACATCCAAGCGAAATAATTTGCAAAAAGGTCACAAGCTATGCTGCTGCGGACGACGAGAGTCCGGGGGTAAAAGGTTTTCGATTGTGCAGATCCGCTATCGCATCTATCACCGGGACCGCATCTCAAGCTAGTAGCCGCTCAAAACCCGGGGGAGAATCGGGGAGCGAATAGAGCGCCGGAGATCACTTTCTGCCGCTCCCGCCCATGAGACTCTTCAACAGCATATCCTGCGATTTGCCGCCCTTATCTATCTTGGCAAAGACCTTACTCTTCTTTTCCAGTTCAGTCTTGAGATGTTCCACGTCTTCTTTAGCTTGTTCGTCGAGCGTCTGGAGCGTAGCTGCGCCTACGGAGACATCCGGTGAGGAAAAGGTAAGCGGATGAAACCAAGGGAGGAAGTGTGGACTTTACCTATGTCTTTCACCTTGGCTAAGAAATCATCATAGAGTTTCGAGCGATTGGCGTATTCGTTCTGTAAAATGGTGAACTGTCGCCCGACGACCTTCTGAGTAGCGAGATCCCGGAAAGGTGCAGCGCAAGAAACGGTCGCAAGAAGATGCGCGCAAAAAAGTAAAATAGAGAGTAGTACGTTCGAGAGATAGAGTTTGTTGGCCAGAGTATCGTCGTATGAAGGTGCAAAGGGAAGTTAGCCAGATGCAAAGGCCAAGGTGGGACTCGCTTAGCGGGGCACGCGGTTCAGGGTGTTTTCGCGTGCAAGGGATCCAAAAAGGTGGTACTGCCACCCCATTAGGCTTTGATGGACTCCAAAGCGTACTCACCTTTGATTCTTCGAGCATCTTGACCAGCTCAGCCCTGCATTGAACGGCCTTTTCTTGATACTCATCTGCAGCCTTGTCGATATCTAGAACGGCTTCGCTAGAATAGACCTTCAGTAAAGGGAACGCAGAAGCCAACGACCGAACTCACGTATACTTGCTCTCGACAGTATTTTCTAACAACCCGTGGACAATCCTGATATGATCCATGGCCGGAACGAGCGTGTCGATCAGGTCCTGTTGCAACTCTTTCGACTTTGCCGACATGGGGCCTGAGAATGGGAATCCATCGAGTCGTCAGCACCAATAATAACTTGAGAACGCGAAGCTGGCTAACCCTGAAGTTCGTCAGCGCAAGCGAGTAACTCTTCTAGCGCATCGTCGCTGTTGCTAAAGCGGAAAGAAGACTAAGAATCCGGGTTGCGACGCGCGACACGACCCCCCCAGGAACGGAAACCCCAACGCACTCGATTCCAAAGTGCTTCAAGTTATCAACGAGCGTTTTCCCTTCCGTCCAATCTTCGTCCATGTCATCGTCGTCATCACCCGAGGAGGCGTTCATTTCGTCGTCTTCATCGCCATTATCAACGCGTGAACGGGCGAGGAAGACGCGTTCGGAAGCAGTCGTAGTAGTGGTCGAAGGAGGTACTTCCGAATTGAAAACGCGTCGTGCCGCTACTCGGTATTTGCTTCTTGCCAGGGTGGTGTCGATGGGCGACCTGATTGCCGTCTTTGAATGATTCGGATTCGACGATGTGCCGATCCGAGTTGTTGCCACCGCTTTGCCTAGGTGTGTGGCGAAAAGGACGTCCTGTAGAGTGTACAATGGGAAGGAGAGGTGAAAGGGGGGAGGGACATACCTTTGATGCGAGGCTTTGCTTTATTTGAAATAATGGGAGAGTTGTATACAGCCATTAGAATTTTTAGAGTTGTATGTAATAGTGAGAAGTTTGGTAGAAAGGGGAGGCAGGAGAAGGCTTTAAGGGAAATCCCATCAACTTCGCGCGGGCTGGGGTCTCTCGGTCCTGTCTCACCGCCCGTCCGCCAAATCGTTCTCACTTCGACTGGCACCTCTCCCCTCTTACTCCCATCCCTCCCCTCTCCGCCTTCCTCCAAGTCGCCTCTTTCACGACCTTTCGCCTACCTTTTCGTACGTTCTCAAGTCATCAGAACCCAGTGGAAACCGAAAAAAGCTGACGAAAAAACACTCCCTTTTTACCCTGGTTGTTTTTTTTTCTCTCTCCTTCCCCCCGTCAACCTCGTCCGTTTTGCGTAGCTGTCAACAACCTCTTTCCTTCCTTATCACCCCTCCAGCGTCGCCTAGCACAACCCACTTCGCCACCTACCGACTTTTCATCATGAACCGACCACACAAGCAGTCTATGTCTGAGCTCAAGCTTCGTCGTCTCACAGAGCACAACCAACGGCTCAGGGACGACCTCGCTCGTCCTCGTATTCGTGTCAGCGAAGCCAGCGCCAGGTCAGCCATTTTCATCCAAACACCCAACCCCCGTCCAGTCACCCCGTCCCCTTCCACGTCCTGCTGTTCTTGCGAATCAGACGAACTCACGATCATTTGGTGTCTGTCGCGGTGCCCTAACCACATTAGCTTGATTCGATACTGCAAGACAACAAAAGACCACCTGGTGCGTATTTCAATCGAGACTGCAGGGAGTGCCGGCATGGCGTGGCACAGCATGGCATCGTTCATTCGTGCTTTGCACTTTGACGACGAGATGCGCGTTCTGGGCCATATGCCATGGCACGCACTACTTTGCAGTTTCGCCGAGCAACAACAACAATTCAGTCCTGACTTCCTTTTCTTTCCCTTGCAGGTACCTTCGGTCTGGGGACCTCTAGGCAAGAACGAAGACCCATATGCACCACCAGCGCAGGGATGCAACTGCGTAATCGCTTGAGCGGTGACACCAGCCACTATCAACAAACCGCGCGGTGTCCAACTTTGCACCTTCCGATGGGCGGTCATCAGGTCACTCCTCCGCCGTCGCGGTCCCGACAATGGGCGTCTTTCGTCGGAGTTTTTGCAAGCCGTCCGTATCCGTTCACCGACAACTCAGTTTCGTCCCCTCCTCCCGTTCTTCCGCGATTGAAGTCCCCCCACCCCTTTTTTGCGTTTGCTCTGCTTTTTTCCCGTATCTATTCTATTGCACTTTTTTTTCTTCCTTTCTCTCTGTGCCCTCTCTTTTGCGGTTGTCTTCTTTCCTTTCTCCCTCTCTCTCGCAAATGCTGGTCAGTCCTTTTTTTTGACATATAGCTCGGTTTTCCCCCATACATGTAATCCACGGGCCACGGCGCGTCTCTATCAGCAAATCACTAGGCGATTACATTCCTCTAGATCTGTGGGCATTACTCGATGATGACGATGGCTGGTCTGTTTAAGCGGTGAATTACGAAGGAGGGGCTGCCGCAACCCATGTCTTCAATGCCTTGCTGAGCTCAGGTGGTGGGATGGCACCAACGAAGTGGCCCAGTGGCTTGCCTCCCTTGAACGCCGTCACGGTAGGCAGTGCGCGAATCTAAGCATTCGCCAAGAGGCAAGAATAGTTCAGATCAGGAAAACGGCAAAAACATTTTAAGCTGGGTTGATAATAATAACACGCACGTCATATTTTTGGGCCAATTCTGCCTGGGTGTCCGTGTCGACGGTCACAAGGTCGACCTTCTTGCCGTCGGTCTCAGACACGTCTGAAGTCATCCGTTTGAGTAAAGGTGTGAGGGTCTTGCATGGACCGCACCAGCTGGAGCGATTTGTGTGTCAGCAACTACACAATGGGGGGGGGGGGGGCGGAGCTGGCATATGCTTACTCGGCGTAAAAGTCGACGAGGACAAGCTTGTTCGGGTCCGAAGCGTTGAGGACTTGCTTCTCAAAGACCTCTGGAGTAGCGTCTAGGTAGTGCTCCTTGGCGAAACGGGATGCGTGGAACGCCCTTCGAGACACATTTGCCGAACGAGTAGCTGAGGCAACGAATGGAGAACGGACAATTTGACGGAACATTATGCGGTCCTGTTATACAAACCTCAGTAAGATTTTGTTTTGTACAACTGGAATAGCGGTTGCTTACTCTTTTTGTGTGGGTCGGAGGTTCGCGGATTCTTTTTGGCAGAGGTGGTGGTGAGAAGCGTGAGAACGTGAGCCTTAGACTATGCAAAACAAACAGTGGCTTGAGCTTCGATGCACTTAGCAGATGAAGCTAGTGCGTTTTGGGTATATATGTCGCTGAGAGAGATATATTACTTCCGGTTAGGGCACCTCATCAGTCTCTTGTTGGGCTGTTTAACTATCCTCATGTCTTGTCGCACTCGTCGAAGACAGTACATACATGATGGAGGCGCACACCCCTCCTTGTGATCGGTGCCATAGCTGAGACATAAGACGACGTCTCGCGTTATCGGAGTTGAGGATTCAAAATAGTATTAGCACATGCGGGTCTTTGATCAGGATAACCTAGACTAAGCTAGCATTGCCTGAGTATTCAGGACCCAAATCGAGACTCAGACGATCGGTAATGGATGACACGACAACCTTGATCATCGTGTCCTGCGTGAGGACAGCTGAAGGTACGGCTCCGTGCTGCGAGCATCGACTTCATACGGACGGGGACGATCAGGCTGGGTCTGCAAGACGATATGTTCACCAGGGTGCGGGGGATCTCATTCAGCGCAAGGAGAGGCTGTATTTCAAGATAGATATACAGGGAGAGGGAGTATACAAAATAAATGGAAAGCTCTTTGCCGTGCGCCTGAATAACGGTCGACGATAAAATGAACGTTCCGTCAAAACCGCTAGGGAGCATCCAGGCTGATGCGTGAACAACACACAACTTCATGAGTGAGGTTCGGCAATGACGGTAGACTGCGGAAGAACTTACCTCGCGCCCAGGAAGAGCATCCTCTAACGCTTCTCGCCATTGGGACCGGTTTCGCATTCGCAGGCTGGGGGTAAAGAAGGCCGAGTCAAGTTAGTGAGAGGGTTCGCTCGCACCGCGAGTCAGTCACGTACAGGGCCAGCCGCTACAGGGAGATCAAGTCGTCATCAATCTCCATCCCCACAGGTAGTAACGTAAGGGATGGAATACTTACCAGGCCTTAGGCTCGCTACCGGGCTGAGCCTGCTTGATGACGGTCTCGCATTCAGTAGCCATTGCTAGAGGTGGATTTAAGTTGGAGAAGAGTAAAAGAGAAAAGAAAATAAGAGATGCAGAAGGGAGGGGGTTGTGAGGGTTGAGGTAGAAATCCACTGGGGACTGGTAGCCTTTATATACCTAGCAGGGGAGGGCTCGATAGCCAGATCAAGTCGGGTGATCCGAAGTCTGATAACGAGTTGCTAGGAGGGAAAAATGGGGTTTGAGGCTGTATAGCTCATGTGATAATCGAGGGCAAGTTCTTGGTTCACACCTCCTATGCGTGTTCGTTCCCGGGTTAGATAGAGCTTCTTGGACTGCTGGTAACGGAGCCCGAACAACCCTGTAGACTCGCCGAAGCCTGACACTGAGATGAGGGGTTAGCTCCAACTATCAGATACATCCTCGTGGGCTGGTTCCTAGATAACGACTGATACGGGTGCTCTGCGTGGTAAATACCTTTTCGCGCCGCTACAAAGGAGTTGGGACTTTGGGGGCCAATGAGAGTTCGGCTGTTTGTCAAAGAACGAAGATCGTTTTCACGTTATCAACCTTCCACTTTCGGTCCGGTAAAATAAAAGCGCCCGACTAGCCTCCGGCGGCACGAACATCGGTCCCTCCGTACGCGAGTGAGGATGGTTCCCGAGTGCATATCTTTGCAATCGTGGATCCACCTGGCTGGCGTGGTGGATACCTTCGGTTGGCCCGAGAATACCACATCGAGTGAGAAAATGAGGCCTAAAGTAGGGCCGATTCGGCACCCAAAAATTTCTCGTGCGGTGATTAAGACTGGTGCGGTCTTCGTGTGTATGCAGTGGTGCGGATGGCTGCCCGGATACCCGATGGCTGAATTAAAAGAAATCTCCAATGGAATGGATCGGCCAGTAGGATATACAATAAAGCGGCAGGCATGCCGTATAGCAGAGTCAAAGTGGTCTCGTTTGGTGCGAGGTGTTCAGTCACCGGGTTGTTCAATGCGGAACGTGCAGCGTCGCCAAGGAAGTTGCAGGGGACCACGTGAAGCCATATCCGGCTTGGACGAACCGGTGAAATCGGAAGCGAACGGCGCAAGATTTCCTTCCCATTACCGCAAGATCTCCGTTCGTCGTCGTCGATCGCAGGACTGCCGATGCTGGTAAGTTGAAAAAAGTGTGGATGTGACAGGCGTTATTATTACGTCAGCGGAGTGAGACAGTCACGCTTTCGCCTTCCCCCTCGGGCGCCTTAGAGCGGTCTCAAGGTCCCGGCGTAGTAAGCGTCGACTGCCAAAGATAAACAACCACCTGTCACATACCTGTTCCAAAAGGACTGAACCGCCCCTCTGCCTCTGATCTTGGGTAAGTGCGACTGTGACTCTTGCGGACTGTTGCCAAGATTCACATAATCCATCACAGCAGCATTTGACACATTCGACGGGGCTCGACATTAGATTACGGCTCTCAGCTCAAATGGGCGCGGTCCGACAATTCGTCGACGAGCTTTTCCGTCCACTAACTCTCCAAATCGCAAAAACTTTCAACCTGCCGAAATTTCTTAACCATGCGCCCGTGTTCTACATTTCACTCACAGCGTACACCGCGGTGTTCTTGACAGCGCCGTATTTCTCGAGATTGCTTTTTCCCAAGGCCTATTCAACCGTTTCCACACGGCACACGTATGGCTGGAGGGTTCATATGGTATCCATGTCCCATGCTGTCGTCATCCTGCCATGGGCGTTCTGGATGGTCAACCAGAACATGCCCGCCGTAGAAAATGACAAGGCTTTCGGATGGGATGATCGCCTCGGAGACCTTCAGGCTGTGTCAGCTGCGTAGTACGTACATATCAGCGTGCCTGCTTTCCAGTTTTAGACTCCCGACGCTGACGTGAGCCGCAGCTTCGTCTGGGACACACTGGAATCCGCCTTGAGCCGTGCAGGCATTGACTTCACTCTCCACGGTAAGGCTCTGGCAGTTACTTCTGTACCTGGCTCTAATGCGTATCACCAGGTCTGGCTTGCACAATAATTTGGATGATTGGCTACGTGAGCATTAGATACCCCCTTCCTCTTCACGTCTATCACTCACTATTACCCTGCCGATTATTTTAGCGACCATTCACAGCTTATTACGGTCCAAGGTAAGCGCGGCGCTGTGCTTCCGTTCAGAACACCAAGCTCACGTTCTTCATAGGGCCCTTCTCTGGGAATTGTCGACGCCTTTTCTGAACATCCACTGGCAAGTGAAAGTCGAACAAGTCGGGGACTTCGCCTATGTTGACCTGAGACGACAACAGGTTCTTGGACAAAGTTGGCAAGACCGGCACCCCACTACAACTGGTCAATGCTGTCCTCCTCCTCGCTGCTTTCTTTGGCGCGCGTCTCGTATATGGTCCTTACCTAGTGAGTTTTGTTGGGAACCGCAGCGATGACAACAGTATTAAAAGAGAGTCTCCAGAGCTACGACTTTCTTCGGACTATGTGGAGTGTTAGACACGAAATGTCCCCGTTTGTGACCGGAAGCTTCGCAGCAGGAAACATCGTTTTGAATATCTTGAACTTTTGGTGGTATGTCACTTACTCTGAACCTTGCCTCCGCACAAGTCGAGCTATGGTTAACGATTCACGCTTTCAACCTAGGTTCAGCAAGATGATCGGCGCCATACAAAAGCGATTCAAAAAAGAGCCTATCGCCGAGGGGAGTGCCCCGACGAACTACGGAACTGTTTCAGTCGACGGACAGACCCTTCAGCTTCCGGAGGCCGAAACGCTGCAAGCTGCGCTGCACGTTCAAGAAACCTGAACGATAAGCCCTCCCTAAGAATACCCAGATGCTGGAGGATTGTATTTATTTTCTACTTCTGTGATACCTTCAATTTTGCTCAAGGAACAATAGTGCGTCCTTGAGATCGGATGGTCGTGGACGCCACTACAACTCGTTGATTTCGATTTATAGATATAGTCGCTTCGATTTCCGTTATCGTGTTTCTGTCTTGTATGTCGAACTACGAAGCAAATTTTAGTTATCTGGAGAGCTCCACGGGTGCATCAAGACCTTCGCGCTTCGAACTTTCTGTGAAATGCATCAAGAGCCTGCCCCGAGGTGCAGGAAGGACCACACAAGCACAGGCAGAAAGTATAGTAGGCAACTAAACTTATTCTGGCACCTCTCTGAGCGATGGAAATATAGCAATGCTGCATTGGGGGCCGTGGCTCACGTTTCAACGAGGTCGTAGGAATTCGTTCACCCAGTGGGGTAGGATCCGAGCAAGTCACTCGCAAACACATTTAGCCAAAACATATTTTCTGATCGTTTGGAGGATGGGGTCTATCACAAGTACGAAGTCCAATGGACAGGGGTAGAATGCTTAGCACTTGCAGTCGGCTAGAAGATTAACATAATTGTTAGACCGTAGTGCCTGAGAGCTGATTAGATATCACGACTTGCCAGCGGTACAATCATCCTTGGACCCGGTGCAGGTGCTCGCGGTCGAAGAGCAGGAAGACATAGTATTCTTGGGGGGATTAGCGCAGCCGCATTCTATAACAAAGTGACAGGCACTCAGTCTCAGGTAGCAGTCGTCCGTTTGATTTAGCTACCCACCGGGCCAAGAGCTATTTAAAAAAAGAGTGGCGACAGAGCTCGGCGTCAGTAGAATAACTTGGGAACAAGTGAAGGGCAAATAAACGGACCAAGAGCCGGAACCGGTCTTAACAATGGTTTCGCAGGAAGACATGTCGAAGAGTAGTTTGCAGATCGTAGAGAGGTTGGGGTAGAAGAGGCAGTCGAGAAATTAACTCTTGGCTGATGAGATGGGGGCGGAAGGAGCTCTGAGCGAGCCGGTTTTATACTGCATGCAGGCAACCTCCCCGACAGAGCGACGACAGTAAGATTACAGATGGTCCCCTTCGGATTGGACGATTCGATAAAGCCCACGTATCGTCCTCGAGAGCTCTCCCTCGAATGTTCGGGAGAATTTTTGTTTCAAATGCCACGCACGTCCTGAACGAGGAGGCTATTTTGGAGGACTCAGACCAATAGAAGGCGCGGAATTTCGTGAACATTGAACCAAAGTGACTCCATGTACGTTACCCCGTTGTTCAAGTCAAAATGGATATGCTGAGTAACGTATATTTGTGGGGTAGGTACTATTTGGCCAAACTCAAGCCCATCTCGGTCCCCTCGCGTGGGAGATGAGTCCTTTGGGGTTTTTTTTTTTCACGGTTTCTCGTGAGTTCCACTCCTCGATACCGTTGGAAGGACGCAAGTACTATAGGTCTCCGGTGGTTTGGCGGTTGGAGATAAGCCTATGGACTGATATGGAACCAACTCCGGACGTTTCAATGGGAAGGCCGCCAACTAGGCAGCGTGCGCGCAAGCCTCGACCAAAAGCAAATACTAGTAGCGCCTATATCATCGAGAAGAGGAGATATTACTGGAAGCTGCACCACGTAAGCGACAGAGAACTTTGTAGAGGGGTTCATGTTAACTCTTCGAAAGCGTAGTAACAGGGGGACATCGATTGGACAGGTGCGATTAGAGTGTTCGACTCGGAGTCCCTCGGGTAATCTGCATGCAAGCTAAAGTTACGAAGCGAGAAGCTTCGGTATACCGACGCGGTGCAATCTAGTCTCCGAGATAACCTTTATCTCGTGAATGTGTAAGCGTGGTCAGTGTTAGGGGCTGATGCGAGCAGTTGCGCGCCTTTTCACCTTCAATCCAATCGCCTGGCTTCCTTGGAAAGACCGCGTTCGGATGTAAACAGTCGGTGATGCTACTTGCTAGTACCTCTACCTCAGGTCAATAGCACTTGTCGGATGTTGAACAGTCTAAACTGGCGTTGGTCTCACCACGTCTGCTGGCAATCGACCACATGCAAGACCAGGCTTTCCTTGGCTTTCCACAGCGACTCGGACCGCATAGCTAGACCTTAATCAGGGATGGAGCCCTTTCTCTGGTGTCGTTGGATTTGTTTCTCCCGGAATTTCACTAGTAGCCCCGCTGCGGCGAGTGGTTCCACGTTCTCTGTATTTCAACTCACTCAATGCCTTGGCCATTCACCGACGAATGGAATGACACCGTGTGGTCTGGGCATCGCATTTAGGAGCACCTCCGTAAACGCGGTCAAATCAGTGTTGACGTTTAAAAACGTCGATTGCGGCTGGGAGGGCTTGGCTCAAAATCGTTGCAGGCGGAATGGCTTCCATCCAATATATATGTTGCGACCTCTAGCTGCATTAACAGCGAACTCAGGTCCTCGGGTCGAACATATCTCTTCGGAGTACCCCGACTTCTATGTACAATCCACCAGGAAAAGCATAGGAGGGATTGACGATGGAAACGTGGAAAGGGACTTCAGTTGGGGGGTGGCTTCACAAGCACTCGGGCCGCTGTTGGAATCTTTCTCGGAGAGGGGAGGACGGTTGTACGAGGGGAATATTAATTAATAGTAAATTCATTGTATTTAATCGTAACCAGTAATCGAACTGCTATATATACTAAATATGGACCTCTCCATGGGGAAATGTAACAAACACGGGGGGCGATTCTCCTATGGGAAATCGCCCTATCCCCTGTGACCCTAATATTCCCAACAGCCGCCTCAGCAGAGTAAATGCCCAGCAATCTCAGATCACAGAAATGGGCCTCCCAAAAGCCGCCAGGATATGACTTTGAAACTTAGACTCGATTTTCACGTAACGCTGGTTGGACCGGACCTTGTCAACCTCGGCCGAGGCCGAAGGTCAAAAGGAGCAAGATCCGC
>WSUB01000089.1:61035-117389 GCA_019633425.1 Tulasnella sp. 424 | reverse complement strand
TAGACGATTTTCACGTAACGCTGGTTGGACCGGACCTTGTCAACCTCGGCCGAGGCCGAAGGTCAAAAGGAGCAAGATCCGCCGACGGTTCAACGAGTGAGAGGAAGCGATAACAATTAAACATCTCTACAGAAGGCATCGCGACCTGGCCATGCGGGAGGGGAAGGAGGAAATAGCCCCTTCTCGCCGTCGTAAGTCGTAACAACACGTGATGTGGAAAGAGGTTCGTTCAGTAGCATCCGCCTTTCGCATTCGCGCTGTTGTCGACGCTTGGCGTGACAGTGATGCTCTGGCTTGTCATTGGCTTGATTGGATCTTGAGATGATTCGAGGGCCTTGTTGGAGACATTGCGGTAGATTTCTATAACAGGGGTATCGGGACGGCGTCAGCGGTTCTGAGCCCTCGGTCAGGTCCGATAGTAATTCAAACCACTCACCATGAAGAATGTTTTGGAAAGCAGCATCAAGGTTTGAAGCATCCAATGCAGAGGTTTCAATGAACGACAGGCCGTTTTCAGCTAGCGGATATAGCAAGCAAAAGATCAGCCGAGCACGTTCTCGCCTACAGCCCAGGGTTTTTCCACCATACCCGAGAAAGCCTTTGCCTCCTCGCTCGGCACTGCTCTCAAATGTTCTAAATCGCTCTTGTTACCAACGAGCATGATAACAATGTTAGGATCAGCATGGTCGCGGAGTTCCTTCAACCAGCGAGTGGCGTTCACGTAGGTCGCATACTTGGCGATGTCGTAAACCAGCAGGGCACCGACAGCACCTCGGTAATATCTGGGGAAAAGCGTTTACGTCTTTAGCTCCCGTACGGTCTAGGGGGTATTCAGGCCTGTTGATGGGAAACTCACGCGGAGGTAATGGCACGATATCGTTCCTGACCAGCTACTATGGGGGAGAACCGCAGACGGCGATTAGCCCGTCGTTGATTCTTCGAGACGACATCGTTATCAAACGTCGGGTCCTTACCTGTTTTCCAAATCTGAGCCTTCACCGTCTTGCCATCAACGTTGATAGACCGAGTAGCGAACTCCACATTGATGGTAGACCTGGACTCGAGGTCGAATTCGTTTCTAATGAATCGCGAAAGCACTGTATTGGTTAGTAAAGTCCCAGTCAGTCGGTCATGCTTCGTATTTCAATGGATTGCGACTGGGAAAGGTGGGATTTGTGTTGTCGTTCCCGCTGCGGACAGCAATGGGTCTGGCACTCACAGGCGCTGGACGACAAAAGGACCACAAGTAAGCTTCCACTGGGACCAAAGCACTAGACATCACACACTCACGACTTTCCAACACCACTATCACCAACAATAACGACCTGCACAGAAACTCCCACCACGTCAAAACAAAAACCCACGCAATAGGTGAACCCTTCCCGAGAACGGACCTTGAAAAGAAAGCACATCCAATACGTAAACCCTTCCAAAGAACGGACCAAGAATATATGACCTCCTTCAGATTGGACGATTCGATAAAGCCCACGTATCGTCCTCAAAAACTCTCCTTTGAATGTTTGAGAGGATCTTAGTTCCAAAGGCCACGCAAGTCCTGAAGGGGGAGGCCTATTTTGAAGGAGACCGGTAGAACGCGCGGCATTTCATGAAACAAACCAAAACGAGTCCATGCGCGTTACCCCATCGTTCAGTCAAAATGTATATGCTGAATAACGGCTTCTGTGGGGTAGGTACTATTTGGCCAAACTCAACTCCATCTCGGTCCCCTCGCGAGGGAGATGAGTCGATTGGGGGTTTTTTTTTCGCCGTTTCTCCTGCTTAGCATTCCTCAATTCCGTTGAAAGATCGAATCGGAGATCGCTTGGACGCCAGTACTGAAGATTTTCCGGTGGCTTGGCGGTTGAAGATAATGCTATGACTGACATGGGACCAACTCCGGACGTTTCAACTGGAGGACCGCCAACTGGGCAGCGTGCGCGCAAGCTTCGACCAAAAAGACAAATGGCTCCCATATCATCGAGAAGAGGAGATATCGCTAGGGGCTACAGTACATAAGCGCTAGGAGACTCTGTAGAGAGGTTCATAATCCCTCTTCGAAAGCGTAGTCATAGGGGGGCCATCAATTGGACAGATGTGATTAGAGTGTTCGACTCAGTCCCTCGTGCAATCTACATGAAGCTAAAGTTACGAAACGAGAAGCTCCGGTATACCGCCGCGAAGGAATCTAGTCTCCGATATAAGTTTTATCTCGTGAATGTGAGAGGGTGGTCAGCGTTAGAGGTCGAGCGATCCCAAAGATGCCGCGGCGAGCAGTCGCGCGCCCGTCAATCCAATCGCCTGGCTTCCTTGGGAAGACCGAGTTCGAGTGTCAACAGTCAATGATGTCGCTTGCCGGCACCTCTACCTCAGGTCAATTTGCTACTACACAGTCCCAAAGCTCTTGTCGGATTTTGAACAGTCTAAGCTGGCATGGGTCTCACCACACCTGCTGGCAGTCGACCAAGACCAGGCTCTCCTTGGCTTTCCACAATGACTCGGACCGCATAACCAGACCTTCATTAGAGATGCAGCCCTTTCTCTGATGTCGCCGTATCTGTGTCTCTCAAAAGTTCACTAGCAGTCCCTCTGCAACGGGTGGTTCCACGTCCCCCCCCCCCCCCTGTAGTTCAACTCACTCAATGCCTTGGCCATTCGCTGACGAATGGAATGACACCGTGTGGTCTGGTCACCGACTTTTGAGTACAAGCGTAGACGCGGTCAAGTCGGTGTTGAGGTTTAAAAGCGTCGACTGCAGCTAAGGGGGCTTGGCTTAGAATCGAATGGCTCCCATCCAATATATACATGTATGTTGCGACCTGCACCTGCATTAACAGCGAACTCACATCCTCGGGTTGAATACATCTCTTCGGAACGCCCCGGCTCCTGTGTACAATCCCCCAGGAACAGCATAGGAGGGATCGACGATGGGCACGTAGAAAGGGACTTCAGTTGGGGAGTGGCTTCGGAAGCACTCTGCAGAGTAATGTGCTCAGCAATCTCAGATCAACGAAATGGACCTCCCAAAAGCCGCCAGGGTATGACTTTGACGCTGAGACCCGATTTTCACGTAACGCTGGTTGGACCGGACCTTGTCAACCTCGGCCGAGGCCGAAGGTCAAAAGGAGCAAGATCCGCCGAAGGTTCAACGCGTGAGAGGAAGCGATAATAATTAAACATCTCTACAGAAGGCATCGCGACCTGGCCATGCGGGAGGGGAAGGAGGAAATATAGCGCCTTCTCGCCGTCATAAGTCGTAACAACACGGGATATGTGAAGAGGCCGAGAGGTCCATTCAGCAGCATCCGCCTTTCGCATTTGCGCTGTTGTCGACGCTTGGCGTGACAGCGATGCTCTCGCTCGTCGTTGGCTTGATCGGATCCTAAGACGATTCGAGGGCCTTGATGCGGTAGATTTCTATAAAAGGGGTATCGGGACGACGTTAGCGGTTCCGAGCCTGTGGTAAGGTCGGTACCGATTCAAACCCCACCATCCAGGAGGTTATGGAAAGCAGCCTCAACATTTGAAAGATCCAATGCAGAGGTTTCAATGAACGACATGCCGTTTTCAGCTAACGGATATGGCAAGCAAAAGATCAGCCGAGCACGTTCTCGGCCATAGCCCAGGGTTTTCCACCATACCTGCGAAAGCCTTTGCCTCCTCTGTCGGCACTGCTCTCAAGTGCTTCAAATCGCTCTTGTTACCAACGAGCATGATAACGATGTTCGAATCAGCGTGGTCGCGGAGTTCCTTCAACCACCGAGTAACGTTCACGTAGGTCGCATACTCGGTGATATCGTAGACCAGCAGAGCACCGACAGCACCGAGCCAATATCTGCGGGAAAGGATTTTCATCCTTAGCTCACGTACGGTCTAGGGGGTATTCGGGCTCGTTAATGGGAAACTCACGCGGAGGGAATGACACGATATCGTTCTTGACCAGCTGCGATGGGGAAGAAAAGGAGAGAACCGCGGACAGCGATTAGCCCGTCGTTGATTTTTCGAGACGACATCGTCGTCAAAAGTCAGGTTCCTACCTGTATCCCAAATCGAAGCCTTCACAGTCTTGCCATCAACATTGATGAACCGAGTACCAAACTCCACACCAATGGTACAGGTGGACTCGAGGTTGAATTCGTTTCGGGTGAATCGCGAAAGCACTGTATTGGTCCATAGGGCTCCAGTCAGCTGGTCATGCTTCGTATGTTGATGAATTGCGAGTGGGAAAGATGGGATTGTGGTGCCGTTTTCGCTGCGGACAGCAGTCAATGGGTCTGACACTCACAGTTGCTGGACGACAAAGGACCGGAAAGTAAGCTTCCATTGGGACCAAGGCACTAGATATTACACACTCACGACTTTCCAACACCACTATCACCACTAAGAGTGACCTGCACAGAAAGTTCCGCCACGTAAAAAAAAAAGCCCATGCAATACGTAAACCCTTCCCAAGAACGGACCTTGAAAAACATGCAATATGTAAACCCTTCCAAAGAACGGACCTTCAAGAATATATGGCCCCCTTCGGATTGGACGATTGGACGAAGCCCACGTATTGTCCTCAAAAACTCACCTTCGGATGTTCAGGGGAATCTTTCCACGCAAGCCCTGCCAGTGAAGGGGGAGACCAGTAGAACGCGCGGCATTTCGTGAACAAAACAAATTTAAAGCGACTTTCATGCGCGTTACCCCATCGTTCAAGTCAAATTGGAAATGCTGAGTAACGGTATCTGTGGGGTTAAGTACTATTCGGCCAAACCAAGTCCATCTCGGACTCCTGGCTAGGGAGATGGGTTCTTTGGGGGGTTTTCACTGTTTCTCGTCTACCGTTGGAAGGTCAAATAGGGGATCGTGTAATACAGGTTTTCCGGTGGTTTGGCGGTTGGAGATAAGGCTATGGCTGGCATGGAATCAACTCGGGACGTTTCAACGGGAGGATCGCCAACTGGGCAACGCGCGCAAGCTCGACCAAAAACAAATAGCGCCCATATCATCAACAAGGGGATATACTACTGGAGGCTACATGACTACGTAAGCACTAGAAGACTTTGTAGAAAGGTTCATAATGCCTCTTCGAAAGCGTGGTAGTAGAGGGCTATTGATTGGACAGATGCGATTAGAGTGTTCGAGTCCCTCGGGCAATCTGCATGCAAGCTAAAGTTACGAACGAGAGGCTTCGGTATACCGACACGGCGTAATCTAGTCTCCTAGATAAGCTTAATCTCGTGAATGTGTTAGCGCGGTCAGTGTTAGCTAGCACTTCAGTTGGGGAGTGGCTTCGGGAGCACCCAGCAGAGTAATGTGCTCAGCAATCTCAGATCACCAAAATGGACCCGCCAGGATGTGGCTTTGACGCTCAGACCCGATTTTCACGTAACGCCGGTTGGACCGGACCTTGTCAATTACGGTCGAGGCCGACGAAAGGTCAAAAGGGGCAAGATCCGCCGACGGTTCAACGAGTAAGAGGAAGCGATAATAATTAAACATCTCTACAGACGGCATCGCGACCTGGCCATGCGGGAGGGGAAGGGAGGAAATAACGCCTTCTCGCCGTCGTAAGTCGTATGTAACAACACGGGATGTGCAGAGGCCGAGAGGTCCGTTCAGCAGCATCCGCCCTTCGCATTTGCGCTGTTGTCGACGCTTGGTATGATAGTGATCTTCTCGCTCGTCGTGGGCTTGGTCGGATCTGGAGATGATTCGAGGGCCGGTTTGGAGACGATGCCGTAGATTTCTATAAAGGGGTTATCGGGACGACGTTAGCGGTTCCAAGCCTGAAGTAAGGTCCAGTAGCGATTCAATCCACTTACCCGTCAAGATGTTTTGGAAAGCAGCCTCAACATTTGAAGCATCCAATGCAGAGGTTTCAATGAACGACAGGCCGTTTTCAGCTATCAGACACGGCAAGTGAGAAATCAGCCGAAGATGTTCTTGCCCCAGGCCCGGGGAATTTCTGCCATACCTGAGAACGCCTTTGCCTCCTCAGTTGGCACTGCTCTCAAGTGTTTCAAATCACTCTTGTTACCGACGAGCATAATAACGATGTTCGAATCGGCGTGGTCGCGGAGCTCCTTCAACCACCGAGTGACGTTCTCGTAGGTCGCATGCTTGGCGATATCATAGACCAGCAGAGCACCAACAGCACCTCGGTAATATCTGCGCGAAAGCATTTACGTCATTAGTTCACGTACGGTCTAGGGGGTATTCGGGCTCGTTGATGGGAAACTCACGCGGAGGTAATGGCACGATACCGTTCCTGACCAGCTGAGATGGAGAAGAAAAGGAGAGAACCGCAGACAGCGATTAGCCCGTCGTAGTTTTCGGAGACGACATCGCCATCAAACGTCGGTCCTTACCTGTATCCCAAATCTGAGCCTTCACAGTCTTGCCATCAACGTTGATGGACCGAGTAGCAAACTCCACACCGATGGTAGACTTGGAGTCGAGGTTGAATTCGTTTCTGGTGAATCGCGAAAGCACTGTATTGGTTCATAAGGCCCCAGTCAGTCGGTCATGCTTCGGATGTTAATGGATTGCGAGTGGGATTTGTCGTGTCCTTTTCGTTGTGGACAGCAGTCAATGGGTCTGGCACTCACAGTTGCTGGACGATAATAAAGTAAGCTTCCATTGAGCCCAAAGTACTATATATTATACACTCACGATTTTCCGACACCGCTATCACCAATAATGACGACCTGCACAGAAAGTTCCACCACGTCAAAAAAAGCCCATGCAATACGTAAACCCTTCCGAAAGACTGACCTTGAAAAGATAATCGTAGTTGCTAGGTTCACCCATTTCCACGTTAAAAGGAGTAACTACAAGTGAAGGGATAGACACTGTTTCGAACCGTTAAAGAACAGACGAAGAAAAAAGGAATGAGTTCTGTTGAGGTGGGGGGTGAATCGATCGGGTGGTGTGCGTGCGTGCTGGCGGGGGAAGCATTGGTTCAGAGCTAGACAAACGAACACCGATTATGTAAGTCATCGGAAGCATTGCCCCTGGGCTGTCACAGGAGTCTCTCAGGGCTCGGCAGAGAGCACCCTCTGGCTCAAGAATATTGGCCGTGTGGTGTCGGGCTCCCCCTCAGGTGCTGAAAGGATACGGAAGGCTACAAGCATAGGAAATGATCGATAGTCTAGACAGACCCCCAAGCAAACGTTCCCGCATGAACGAGTAAAATATCCATTTATTTGCCTCGGTTGTGCTTTTAACAATTAATAGGACGTCCGAAACCGTCAAAACTGTCATACCTTCACGGAAATAAGAAACATACTTTTCGGCGTTAGTTTTACAATCAAGAGTTCACTCTTACTCCTGAGTGCCAGGGGCCAGACTCAATGAAGCTCATCCTACTGGCATCGGTCACTGGCTGACCAACCCACGCCCGGGGAGGGTTTTGAGAGAGATCCGACCAACATAAGGCCTTCACCACCGAACCCACCGTCGCCACCGTTACAGCCAGAAAGCTGCCATTGCCCACGTCAGCAGCAAAAGCTAACGCCTAATCGATTATAAACACGTGGATTAGAACGATTTATCAGCAATGAATGTTTTGAAATCTTAAACTAAATTCTGTTAACCGGATGTCGGGTGTCTCGATAGTAATTAACGGTTGGCGACACTCCTCCCAACAGCACCGCTACCTCACGCCAATTTGCTATTACGCGGTCCCAAAGCCCTTGTCGTATTTTTAACGGTCTGAGCTGGCATTGGTCTCACCACGCCGGCTGGCAGTCGACCAAGACCAGGCTCTCCTTGGCTTTCCACAATGACTCGGACCGCATAACCTTAACCAGGGATCCTGCCCTTTCTCTGATGTCGTCGGATCTGTGCCTCCCAAAAGTTCACAAGCCGTCCCACCACAGCGAGTGGTTCCACGTCCCCCATATTTTAACCCACTCAATGCCTTCGCCGTTCACCGACGAATGGAACGACACCGTGTAGACTTGTCACCGGCTTTAGGAGTCGCGGTTTAAAAACATCGACTAGCAGCTAAGAGGCCTTGGCTCAAAATCGTCGCAGCCGGAATGGCTCCCATCCAATATATATTGTGTCATCGCGTTGAAGACATCTCTTCGGAGTGTCCCGGCTTCTGTGTACAATCCCACAGGACGATGGGAACGTGGAAAGGGACTTCAGTTGGGGAGTGGCTTCGGAACAGCTCAGCAGAGTAATGTGCTCAGCGATTTCAGATCACCGAAATGGACCTCCCAAAAGCCGCCAGGATACGACTTTGCCGCTTAGACCCGAATTTCACGTAACGCCGGTTGGGACCGGACCTTGTCAACCACGGCAGAGGCCGACGAAAGGGGCAAGATACGCCGACGGTTCAACGAGTGAGAGGAAGCGATAATAATTAAACATCTCTACAGAAGGCATCGCGACCTGGCCATGCGGGAGGGGAAGGGAGGGAATGGCGCCTTCTCGCCGTCGTAAGTCGTAACAACACGAAATATGGATAGGTCAAGACTCAAAAGAGGTCCGTTCAGCAGCATCCGCCTTTCGCATTTGCGCTGTTGTCGACGCTTGGCGTGACAGTGATGGTCTCGCTCGTCGTGGGCTTGATCGGATCTTGAGATGATTCGAGGGCCTTGTTGGAGACAATGCGGTAGATTTCTATAATAGGGGTATCGGCACGGCGTCAGCGGATCCGAGCCTGCGGTAAGGTCCGGTAATGATTCAAACCACCCACCAGTAAGAATGTTTTGGAAAGCAGCCTCAACGTTTGAAGCATCCAATGCAGAAGTTTCAATGAACGACAGGCCGTTTTCAGCTAATAGACACGGCAAGTAATAGATCAGCCGAGCACGTTCTTGCCCCCAGCCGGGAATTTCTGCCGTACCTGAGAACGCCTTTGCCTCCTCAGTCGGCACTGCTCTCAAGTGTTTCAAATCGCTCTTGTTTCCGACAAGCATAATAACGATGTTCGAATCAGCGTGGTCGCGGAGTTCCTTCAACCACCGAGTAACGTTCACGTAGGTCGCATGCTTCGCGATGTCGTAGACCAGCAGAGCACCGACGGCACCTCGGTAATATCTGCAGAATGGCGGGGAAGGCGTGTACGTCTTTAGCTCACGTACGGAATAGGGGTATTCAGGCTCGTTGATGGGAAACTCACGCGGAGGTAATGGCACGATATCGTTCCTGACCAGCTGTGATAGGGAAGAAAAGGAAAGAACCGCAGGCAGCGATTAGCCCGTCGTTGATTTTTCGAGACGACATCGTCGTCAAACGTCGAGTCCTCACCTGTGTCCCAAATCTGAGCCTTCACGGTCTTGCCATCAACGTTGATGGACCGAGTAGCGAACTCCACGCCGATGGTAGACTTGGACTCGAGGTTGAATTCATTTCTAGTGAATCGCGAAAGCACTGTATTGGTTCATAAAGGCCCCAGTCAGTCGGTCATGCTTCGTATGTTAATGAATCGCGAATAGGAAAGATGGGATTTGCGGTGTCCTTTTCGCTGCGGACGGCAGGCAATGGGTCTGGTACTCACAGTTGCTGGACGATTTAAGGACAACGAAGTAAGCTTCCATTGAGCCCAAAGCACTATATATTATACACTCACGATTTTCCGACACCGCTATCACCAATAAGGACGACCTGCAGAGCAGCACCAGGCGTTTTTCCACCACGTCAAAAACTCCATGCAATACGTAAACCCTTGCGAAGGAACTGACCTTGAAAAGATAATCATAGTTGCTAGGTTCACCCATTTCCACGTTAAAAGGAGTAACTACAAGTGAAGGGATAGACACTTTTGGGAACCGTTTAAAAGAACAGACAGAGAAAAAAGGAGGGAGTTCTGTTGGGGGCGGGAGAGTGGTGTGTTTGCGTGCTGGAGCGGGAAGCGTTGGTTCAGACTGCGACGGTGACTACCGAGCGTAGACAAACGAACACCAGTTATGTAAGTCGTCCTTTTGGGTTGGATGGAACTGAGAAGTTTCGACCTTGCTTCGCTTCCATGGGCTAGCTATGAGTTTCTGCGGGTCGACTGTCAGACATCTTGATGGTACAAATGGCCGATCGTTGGACGGCACTCTCCGAAAGTGGCTAATGAGACTCGATTAAGGGTGACGCCATCGCTTCGTCGCCAATATGTATTCAATCCCTTTTGGACAACAGGTCTCTTGCTCTCCGCGCATCCGAAATCAGTTAGTCGAGTAGATTAAAGGCCATTCTTGCTCTCGATGGGAGATGGATTCCTCTAGAAACTTGGTGGACGGAGACGAAACGCCCTTCTGCAACCGTGATGTGGACTACCCTACTTATGTACATTCCGCACATATTGCCCGAAGACCGCTCCGAGCAGTACCTGCTCCTTTCATTCAACAAGTCAATCACCAAGCCTCCGTCCCATTGAGATGTTACGTCAGTCCACGGCTCCGGGCTCGGGTACTGCACTCCGGCTCCGGCTGGCAATCAAACTAGTCTCAATATAATACTGCTCGCCGGACTTCTAATTCAGGACTCTCTACCTTACGAGCCACCGTCTTGGTTCTCCGGTGGCACCCTGAAGACTTTTCCGAGGATGTCCGGACTCAGACGAGCTTCGGGTGGGCAATCCAAGGCACCTTTCCGAGAACTTGAATTGCGTGGAGAATCTTCGCCACCAAGCCTCGGAGCCCGGTTTCAGAAAGCTTCTTGACGACGAAAAGAGCCCTGGCTTTCGCATCACGCGAGAGACATTCCACTTCTAAAAGACCCTTAAGAGGATATGAAATTTCAAGCAAGCGAGTGATCGGTCTGATCGGACCAAGCCACCGTCGACTTCACCTAAGCGAGCATGGCACTAGGAGATGGAAGGCCAACGACTGAATGCGAAACAATTAAAAATAGCGCCAATTTCGCGATGGACATGTTCTTGGCCTGGGCAAATAGATTACCCTTGCCCATTGAACCCTTGAAACGGCGCCCGTTGCCTGCATCCCACCTAACGAGACAAACTTAGGCTCTTTTGAAAAGGCGAACACATTCAGCCACATCCACGTTTTCGACGCCCGCGCAGCGGTCTTAGCAACCAGGGAACCAGAGAGGCTAAAACGTGCATGGTCGTCAAGCACGTATGGATGGGAATGACGTTCGATCTCCCGGCAAACCTCCGACGTCGCCTTCTTCGCTTGAAGATCACATTTTACATATTGCCCACTACGACGGAGAAACGGATTTCGCTCGTCGTTTCGACCCTATCCCAATGCGTTATTGAGTGAATAAGAATTTTGGTGAGTCCTCGGGTTCTGTGTATTGTGACGAGCACCCGTCGTCAAGGTCCTGTGCTAGGTTGAAAGGTCTACGAGACGATCGAGCGGGGGTAACTGGGGGCCTCTTGTAAATCAAATTGGAGATACATATTATGATTGCATTGCAAGAATCAAGCCTAGACAGTTTGAATGGGGTGCGATGTATAGGCCGTAAACGAGTGTCAGACGACAGTAGTCTAGAAAGTTATATCGGAGACTTGGAGACGCCGAGGAGCAATCGACAGACTTGAATTCAGTCCACTCGGAATTCTCGGACCTTTCTTCACAGAGCAGCCCAGAACCGTAACGGGATCTTTACTGCTTCCGCAGCAGTGCGACCAACAAAATCGCGACTCGGAGAGCGTACATCCCATAATGGGTCAAGCAGAGCACATCAAAAGACATAGCTGGTACCCCAATTTTGCATCATATGCGTCCAAGGACTGCTGTGTGGGACTCCAAGTTGGCTTCAGATGACGGGCTTCGTCAGTCCGAGTCCATCACGTGATGGGTTAGAATTTCCCCTTTTGGTAAAATCGGTGTCCTCGTCTGCGATGATTCCGAGCGCCGATAGGGGTTGTGCACGCGAACCAAGGTCTTCTCGCTTCCGTTAATAATGTACGTATGGGATGAAGCGTGCTATTGCCGTTTAAGACTTGTGCCCGGCGAGTGAGTGAGTAATGAAGCTGTTTCGGAAGCGTGATGAGTACCCGAGTACGTCTTGCATGTGTACCGCGTCGTCCCAGCCAGTAATAGGCGGACAAGAAGCCGGTGTGCGGTCATTTACGAGGGTCGAACAAAGCTTGAGCAAGAAAGCGAGGGGGAGCGATGCATGTATGGACGGGTCAAGTCGAGCGCCCTCCCCCTTGATGCTTTTGTGCTGGATGGACATGAAGAGCCTTGCGTTATTACAGGCTAGTGTATGGCTTGTTCACCCAAATTGAACCGCCGCCCCATTGTCTTTGTTCGGGATATATAGACTATTTTCCCTAGGATCGATGGGTGGCGGAGAAGGGCGGCGGCGCTGGCGAGAGATAACCCTTGTTAAAATGGGTGTCAGTGCACAATGGGGGAACTCTTTTGGTCACCTGATAAGGAGAACAAAAAGAGCGAAATAAGGAACACCCTGCTAAAGTACACGCATATGGGATGCGGTGGTAAGGAGGAAAGCCTTTGTGTGTGTAAGGGTGTGAACGAAATCCGCTGCGAGGTGAATCGCCGGTGTCGGGGGGTCTTCAGGGTGTACTGCCCGAACAGAGCGCTTGCATCGCCCAAAGTCGGTCGCGCCTTTCTCCCGTATGCGTCATTCCCATTTCCTATATTACACCCCCCTCCATCCATCCTCAAACGCTCCTTGCCAACCTCCTCCCCTCCTCTTGTTCGCCTGAAGCTCTCCGTCCCCAGTGCGTCAGCGACGTTTAATATTCATCATCACGCACACGGCCCACCCATCAAACGCAGCAGGGCTCTCTACTTCGGGTGAACAACCTCTACAAAGCGACTTTTGTTATTAAATCTCAACAACTGTATCCCTATCGATTATATCTCGCAATCTGTGAGTCCCGCCTCTATTTCCCTCGCATTGTTGTTGCGCGCCACACAAGCACCGGTTCTACTTCCGTCGGCCCCGATCATTCCTATGCAAGCTAGCACAGTTTGTAGTCTGGCGATGCACACAATCCCCCGTTCCACACATTCTTTCTTAATTAATGGACTGCAGGCTCCCTTTTATAAGGACCTGCTGTCGTTCGTCGTCGCTGCGTTCTAGACTGGACTGGACTGACCCCGCCCCTCCCAACAGTCCTCTCTAACTCTACCTCTCAAACACTTTAATCCCAACAAACTCTTCTCGCCTCAACGTCGTCCCACAATGCCTTTCACCTTGGACATTATCCCTCATGTACCATCTCTCGACATGTACGGCAGTGCTCGCTCCGGGTAAGTCCTTCCTCCTAAACAGCGCCTGTGTGACGCGCGCGCGTGGTCTTGCCGAGATCACGTTTCGCGACGCGTCTCGCACATGTTAACACTTCAGACACTGACGACACCCCTGTTCTCCGATGTAGCACCGCTTATTCTCTCAGCGGCGAGATTGTCCTCACCCTGACCTCGTCATCCTCATCGTCTTCCCTCTTCGGATCCTCCGCCTCCGGTTCCGCTTCCCCCGCTTCGGGTCCTTCCTCCCGCCCAACCACAATTTACCTCTCCTCGCTCAACGTCACCTTTGAAGGCCGGACCGAAATACTATCGCACAACTGCGGATACGCCCCGTTCAGGTTATGCCAAGTCGAGAAGGAGCTCGTCAGCGCGCTCGCCGCCGACGGAAAGCCTATCGCCCTGTCGAACAAGGGCCAGAAGAACGGCGTCATGCGGTGGAAGATGACTTTCGACCTTGCCGTTCCCGGTTGGCTTCCTACAACCAGCCAGTTGGACGAGCAAGGTTCCGGAACGTCTTACGCTCTCTACGCGCACGCCAAGTTCTCCGACGACTTTGAAACTGCTCTTTCCGCTGTGACTTCGGTGCCCGTGACTTCAAGCCCCTCTTCCTCTCCATCCGCGAACCCGCGGTCCGCCACACCCACCCTCCGTCCATCGTCACCTTCATCTCGTCCAGCCACTCCCTCCGGCATGGCAGCGTACCTTCCGACCGTCCCCGGTCTCTCGGGATCCATCAACCTTTCCGCTCTCAACCCCTTTTCGTCCTTCTCCCGATCTAAACTGCGGAACGCCCAAGCTACACCGGTTTCCATCAAAGTCAACCGGTTCAGGACTCCTAAATCTCTCAACCCGTTCGGAGGAGCTCCCGATTTCACTCAACCGTTGGTCCCGCCTCACATCTACCACCCTACGGCTTCGCTCTTCCCAGTTCTGTTGGAGTCGGTGGAGACCCGTGTTACCATGCCTGCGTCTGGAAAGGATACCGATGAGGGCAAGAGGATCCCTCTTGATATTCTCGGTGGAATCGAAGTTGTTGCCGGTGTGCCAGAGTACGTCGGCACGAGCGAGGAGAAGATTCCTCTGAGCTTGCGCGTTCGAAGCACCAACTCGGACAGCGTCAACAAAGGACTCGTCTTGGAGGCGTTCGATGTTGAAGTCGAGCAAATGGAAAAGTTCCGGTAAGCGCGTGCATTTCATCGAAAAAGAGGACGATCAAAGCTGACAAACCCCCGCTTTCTTTTTGCCAGCTCCGTCCCCTGCGAGCGTTTCTTGTCAAATTACCCCGTCCCACCTCTATCCCAACAGCCTCCTAACAAGCCGTTCCTCACTCAGAACCCATTGGAAGGTCTTTACTCGCTCGGTCTCGCCGCCGCCAACGAAGCCGTCCAATGGACTCGCACCGTCCCCATGCTCCCCACCAAGCGCGTCAACTTCCGTCCTTCCCCAGCTACCGGTGGCCTCGAAGTCGATGGAGAGTGGGCCAAGATGGACTTGGCGATCGGCGTCCTCCGCAAAGAAGACATGGAGGAACTCGGACTCGACTCCTCCTCTGCCGACCACCAGGACGACGAGAAGGTCGGCCGAAACGTGCGCCGCAAGATCTTGAATCCCGACTTCGACACCCCCTTCGTCAAAGTCCGACACGAGATGAAGATCGCGTTGCGCTTGTCGTGGTTGCCCGAGCACGCTGCCGACGAGATCGCTCGGTCCTGTGCTGGCGTCGACGGCGAGCAGTTGAGAAAGGCGCGCATGGCTCACCCGGAGAGGAAGACCGAGACGCTCTTGATGAGCTTGCCGATCAAGTTGGCTGCGGTTAGCCAGGGTGTGGAGAGGATGTTCAAGACGCTTGGCGTTCATTACGGTGCACCCAACCCCATCTCACCCAGCGTGGCGCCTTCGATGAGGAGGACTCTCGCTCAGAGCCGGTCGGCTTCTCCCGCTCCGTCTTTGACGACCTCGAGCAGCTACTCTTCCCCCTCGTCGGCGAGGACGTCGCCTGCTTCGGGTATCATGGCTTTGCCCAGTGTTATGGGGCTGAACATCCCTGGTCGCTCGGATTCCCCTGCACCCTCCCTGGCCTCGTCGTCCTCCCACGGACATTCATCGTCGAGCTGCTCGACGGGTCTTCATCCCTTCGCCGTCTTCCCTGGTCCGTTCGTCCTCCCGCCTTATTCCGAGCTCTACCACTCCAATGGAGAGCGCAAAGAGGAAGTCGACGGTGCTTTCCTCCCTGCTTACGTCGAGAAGGAACCTCTTCAGGACGACCTGGACGAACAGGATCTCGGTCTCGCTATTCAAGTTTGAATCTGCAACATACGTACATACAGACACTTTTCTGAACCACACTCTCTCGTTTTATTTTCCGACTCTCTTCCTTTCGATTCTGTCGCATATATACTTACCGCACTGGCATACCTCCCCCCCCCCTCTCCTCAACCAATAGTTCGTGTCTTTCTAAGTCCCAATCGCCTTCGCCCTGTATCAAATCCACAATTTTTCTTGCATACACCCATGTTCTCTTTTCCTCTCTCGAGCATATCCTTTTCGTTCTTACTTAGCTTTCGTCTTTTTTTTAGTTAAAAGCCCCCTTTCGTCTACCGCCGTGGTGCGGACTGGTCTTGTTTGCTTTTTTTTTTCTTATGATAGTAATGCATGAATCGAATACTCCCTTATCGGGTGAAACATCATAACTCTCGTGCGCCTTGAGTGTTTTAGTGCAGTGAGGAACATTCCCTAAGCGCGGGTTAAGGTATCTGTTCAGACCAGTCACAGCTTCGTCCCTGCTCCTCAGACAGCTAATCTACTGGAATATTCGATGGGTTCCAGGTACGTTTCTTAACCGAGGAAACTGTATAGCGCTCTGTCAGGATGGGAATTCGAAGGTGTTTCACTGACGTGTCCTCGCATAGGAGCGAGCCAGCTGATAACGTTCGGGCGCTTCCGATAAGATTACGATATCACCCCACAGATAACCCTTAATCAGCACCTCAAATGCTGAGGTAACCCGCATACCCCCATCTGCTCTGTTCACGAAATACCTCATCGCCTATTGGTCCGTCCAGAATAGACCTCAGCTCTTTTTTAGGTTGTGCGGGGGATTCTGGATAACGAGATTCCCACTTTGGGCCCTTCGGGACGTTCGGCAGAGCGTGAATTCGTGGAAGAAAAGACGGAGGCTTGAAGACATCGACCAATCCGAAAGTTGCTATCTGTAATTGTATTACTATTGCTGGGGCGGGGAGGTTGCGCAGGTGCTGTATATAACGAGCTCGCTCAGACGAGCTTTTCGCCCTCTCATCATCAGCGCAGAGTTCCTCCTCTCAAGTGAAACTTCCACTTCCACTTTTCTCTACTCTCACAGACCTACTTTTCACCATGTCTTCCTGCGAAACCGTTGTCAAGACCGGCCCCAGCTCCGGCGCCTGGTCAGTCACTTTGGCTGAATTGCTCTCCCAATGCTGGACTGCTGACTCTGTACTCCGTTGATTCCCTTCTTCGAATAGCTCCTGGCCCGGTGAGCATCTAGCACGAACCCCTGAAAGTCGCTGGAAAGAACTAACCGTTACCTATTTGAATCGTTTAGAGTGCGGCTGTGAAAACCCACCGAAGAACTCCTGCTCCTCCTCCGCGTGCGCCTGCGCCGGGTGCAAGTGCGACTGCAAGACCGGTAAGGCCATATCTACCCTGTCGTTTCTGAGAAGCTCTGGTTAAACAACCGATCAAACCTGTCTTTCTAGACGAGTGCAAGTGCTAAACGTCCCGTGTTTGGGCCGTCAGGTTTCATACTCCTTGTAGTTGCCCTCGAATGATGAATGTTGTGTTTTGGCTGCGTATGCTTATGTGCGACTTGAAATATGCGAAAGACTGCAGTAAGACTCGTCAGATGGACACGTCCAATATGCAGTGGTACTGAACCGCGACGACCGAGATTAGATAACGGCTGGATTTGATCTTACCGAAGTCTGAGAGAGTGGTGATAACCGAACCCCCAGCGCGGATGCTTTAGACGCCAATGTGAGCGCAGCCCCTGATCGATGCCACACGTTCGAAGGAAACGCAAGGTTCGGCGACCTCGTTCTGTTTTCGCTAGTTATTTTTAGGAGGGGGCTGCTCTCCAACGTGTCCCACCAATGGGATGCGGCGCATTTGAAATCCCATGCGCGGTGCATGTGATACGACCGAGGCCGCTGCATCGAGTTTTTCGTTCTCGCTGAGGATAATTTGATTATTGCCGGCCGATACATTACAGGACTAGACCAATATTTTCAAATGACAGATAACAACTCGCACGTGAAACATCCCCATGGGTAAGAAAGGGGGGTTTCTTGATCGATCGAGGATTCACTCTCTGGAGCTCAACGAAGCTTAAATTCCCTAGTTCAATCGTGATCTGGCTATTACTACGGCCCTTGGCGTTGTAGGAAGATTTGGGGTGCCCCATTTCACGAGATTATTGGTTCCGTCACAGGTTTCGCAGCTGACTGGACGGTGCTTCGCAGAACGCTAAACTTAGCACCAAAAGTTGCTCGCATTTCCACTCGCGGTTTAATGCAAATATGTCGACGAAAATGGAAAATAATAATTAATATTATAGTCATGTTACTTTGCGGGTTTTACAAGACTTTATCATCTGATCCACGGCAGCTTGGTAGGCAATTCTGCCGTAGAGCTGAAGCTACATGCATACATGTACAGCTTGCAGGAAACACGACTTCGAGGCTTGCCCAACCGCTTAAGCCCCATTCCCTGACGTCATCTGGAACGGTTCAGGTGACCTCGAGTTTCATAAAAGTCTTATGATCAGTAGCTTGGAGCTCTGATTCGCAGATGGAGGATCGTTCGATGCGTGGTGTGTGAGGGGCTAAGCTTAGAAGCTCTGATTGGAAATCTGGGCGTTTCCACCTGGCTTCGATAAGATTGCCTTCTCAACCGGGAGCTTTCCAATTCAGCGCCCTTATCTTTAAGCTCAGAAGTGATGTAATCATACATCGCTTCTGCGTTGTCTGCGAAATACCTCGACATTCATTGGTCCGTCCAAGACAAGCCCCCTGCTTCGGGGAGCCTGCGTGATATTCTGGGCAAAGGCTTCTCAGTTCGATTTCGAGAATGTCCCTTCTCGGCTTCACCAGTTGCTGATTGGGCTGTGAACCGCATAGGGGGCAATTCTACCAACGTCGGTATCATTGGGAGGCAAAAGGTCGCGGTTATAAAGATACCGTCTCAACGCTGCATTCATCGTCTTTCCACCAGCTCTGAGTTCCCTCTCCCTACCACACCACCACTTCGGCAACTTTAAATTCTTCAACACTTATTCTCTAATATGCCACACCCAGCAGATGTCCAGTGCACGTCAGAGTCATCCTGGTGCGTCCCTCGACCGGCATCGTCGTTCCCGCACTGAATCTCTGACCCTGTGCTCCGTCGTCGCTGTGGCCCAAGCAGCAACTGGCCAAGTGTGTAGCTAATTAAAATGGTCAATGTCTTTGCAAGACTAACAACATCTCCCACAGATTGCGCCTGTGGGACCGCCGAATCCCAATCCGCTGCACCTGCAAGCCCGGCCGGTGAGTCTCTATACTCTTGCAAGCTCGAATTATAATATTTGACTAGAGGAACCGTGCTCCAGCCGAGTAAAGCAGCTAAACGCCCGGTTTCTGTTATTTCTTGAGGTTCCTTGTACCTTGTGTCATGTCGAGTAAACCGCATTGAAATTGTCTTTTGGTTGAATATGTCTGCGTGCGGCCTAGTTTGGAAGCCATCTCAAGTTGCCGAATTCCTTGACCATTTGCCTAGTGCGGTTATGGACCACTACACCTTCTCGATAAAGATGAATAAGTAGTCTCGTTGATAACACCCATGCCCGAGGCCCAGGCCAACATCGCAGATCGTGGAGAGCCTCTCTATGAAGTGAACTCAGTCGCTCCATGCAGCGCGGATGTCGATCAATTGTACAGCATCCGGCCATTTGGCAGGATACTTTGGACCTCCCTGAGCTCCTAAAGGACCACTTAAGCGTAAACAGAACGAGGTCACTGAGCCTTGCGTCTCTCCGAGCCCTTGGCGTCGATTGGGGGTTCCGTACAAATTGCCGTCTAAAGCATTTGCGGGGGGTTTCGATATCACAAATTTCAAGGAGGTCGCTATCCAGACGTTATCTAATCTTTGTCTCAGATGGCTTTGTTAGCGCCCCACACAGTGGACGCGCCCATTTCACGAGTCTTTCGGATCTTCGGGTCGCACACATCTGCCATTCGAGGGCGACTATGACGAGTACGAAACCCGATGCGACAGGCGCAGGTCGGTTAGCACTTGCACTCGCCTAGAAAGACAGTTTTGTTCGATCGTTTGGCCGGAGATCTATAAAAAGCCCGGCTATTACTACAACGCTATACTTTTGTAGAAAGATCTGAGCTGCCCTATCTTACGAGAGGAGTGATCCCGTCGCAGGGTTTGCATGCCGGACGGCGCGAGTTCGCTGAACGCTTTCGCACCGGAAGTGAGCATTGCTCGCATTCCACTCAAGGAAAATGTCACTTGAAATGAAAAATAAATATTATAGCAACAGATTGCCGGTGCTATAAGACATATCAGCTGATCGGGGCAGCTTGGGTGGGCAATTCTGTCGAAGACAAGTTACAAGCTGGCCGCTGCTGCGCCACATCCATATCCATCTGACTCCGAGACTTGCCCAACAACTTAGTCCCACTCCTTCACAGCAGTTAATATAGGGTAGTGATCTCTAACCTTTACAAAAGCCTCAGTCTTGGAATCGTGATTCACAGACCGAGAAGCACCTTCAAATGCTGAGGTAACCAGGATACCTCGTTTGCTTGTTCACGGAATACCTCGTCGCCTATCGGTCCGTCCATAATAGACCTCAGCTCTTTTTAGGTTGTGCGGGGGATTTTGGACAACGAGATTCCCTCGGGACGTTTGGCGGACGAGCTTTTCGCCCTCTCATCATCAGCTGAGAGTTCTTCCTCTCGAGCAACACCTCCACTTCCGACCTTTGTCCAACTCTCAAGAAGCTACTCTTCGCCATGGCTTCCTGCGAGATCGTCGTCAACACCGGCTCTGGCGCCTGGTCAGTCCTCTTGCCTGCACTGGTCTCCCCCTGCTGTATCACTGACCCTGTACTCCTTTGACCCCTTCTTCGAATAGCTCCTGGCCCAGCGAGTCGCTAAAACGAACCCCCTGAAATTTGCTGGAAGACCGACTGAACCGTTGCCTGTCTGAATCATTTAGAGTGCGGCTGTGAAAATCCCCCTAAGAACTCCATGACTTCCTGCTCCTCCTCCGCGTGCGCCTGCACCGGGTGCAAGTGCAAGTGCAAGGCTGGTAAGGCCATATCTACCCCGTCGTTTCTGAGAAGCTCTGACTAAACAACCGATCAAACCTGTCTCCTAGACGAGTGCAAGTGCTAAACGTCGCGTGTTTGGGCGATCGGGTTTCGTACTCCATGTAGCTGCCTCCGAATGATAAATGTTGTGTTTTGGCTACGTATTTTTGCGTGCGACCTGAAAGATTCAAAAGACTGTCCCGAACAGTGAGATATGAAGGGATCGGAAATGGGCGCTAATGAACTGCCACGGATAACGTCTGGATCTCTTGCTCTCGATCACCGACCTCTTGTCATGGGGATCGATGATCACGGACCCCCGCGAAAGAAGCCAATGTGTGCTCACCCCCTGATCGACACTACGCGATCGAAGAAAACACAAGACTCAAAGACCTGGTTCTGATCCCGCCAGTCATTTTTAGGAGGGCAGGGGCTGTTCTCCACCGTGTCCTACCAATAGGATGCGGCGCGTTTGATATGCATGCAAGCTTTATGGAGCGACCGAGTCCACCCATCGTGTCTTTCGTCTCTTTTTGGAGAATTTGATTATTCTCGGCCGATACATTCCACGAGACGAAGGTTTTCAAATGATAATATCAACTCGCCCGAGAAACATCTCTATAGATAAGAATAGCAACTCAAGTACTTGAGGTCTGTATACATCGGCGGTGGACTCTCGAAACTCAGTGAAGCTTAAATTCCCTCGACCAATAGTAACATGGCTATTACTACAGCGCTACACGTTTGTAAGAAAGATCCGGGGTGCCCTATTTCACGAGAATATTGGTTCCGTCGCATTGGGCTATGCGGAACGCTTTTGCGCCGGAAGTGAGCGTTGCCCGCATTTCCACTCGCGGTCCATCGATGCAAATGTCGCCGAAAGTGGAATATAATCATTTTAGCCGTCGTTAGAAGACCTATCAGCTGATCCAGGGCTGCCTGGTAGGCAATTTCGTCGAAGGTAAGTTACAAGCTGGCCACATCCCTGACTTCGAGCCCGACCGCTTAGCCTCATTCATTCACATTAGTTGCAATGGTATTAGGTGATCTCCAGTCTCGTAAAAGCCTCAGTCTTGGAACTGTGATTTACAGAGGAAGATTCTAGGTTGTTCGATGAGTGGTGTGTGAGGGGCTTAGCTCCTACCGGTATTCTGGGCGTTTCCGTGTGGCTCCGATAAGATTACCTTCCCCACCCCACCCCTCATTAGGAGCTTTCTGATTCAGCTACGGCTTATCAGTAAGCTCCGAAGTGAGGTAAGCATGCATCGCTTCTGAGTTTGTCCACGAAATACCTCACCATCCATTGGTCCATCCACAATAGCCCTCACTCTTTGGGGAGTCTGCGTGATATTCTGAACAAAGGCTTCCCACTTCGGAACCCCGGAGCGTAATTTCGAGAACGTCCCTCGGCCGCGTCAGCTGCTGATTGGGCTGTCATCCGCATGGTGGGTGGCGGGTGGTCGGGTAATCTTATCAACATCGCTATCGCGGGGAGGTTAGGGGGCCATATAGGTACTGTATAAAAGAGGTCGTGTCGGTGCCGCTTTCCTACTCTCTCCAACAGCTACACGTTTCTACCACACCACCACTTCAACCACTTTCACCTCTACAAACACTTATTCTTCATTATGTCTTCCTGCGAGACTGTTGTTAAGACCGGCACCGTCGAGAACTGGTACGTCCTCTGACCCACCTAGTCGTTCCCGCTGTGCATATCACTAACCCCGTGCTCTGTTGCCGCTGTCTTTCAAACAGCCCGAACTATCCTGGTACGTAGTTAACTCAAAAGCTGGACATTATTGCAAGGCTGACTGGCACCTCCCACAGGATGCGGATGTGAAGCCCCAAAGAGCTCCATGGCATCTTCAGGATGCGGTTCTGCTAGCTGCACCTGCGAGAGCTGCGGCTGCGAGCAAGGTGAGTACCTATGCCCTCGTAAGCTCAGATTCGCAATTGTCTGACTAGGTTGACCCTGCTCTAGGCAAATGCACCTGCTAGACGCCTGGCTTCTGTCATTTCTTGAGGTTTCCTGTACATTGTATCCCGCCGAATAATCAGTATTGTCTTTGGTTGTACATGTCTGCGTGTGGCCCCGTTTGGGGTATTTCACGATACGAGGGCGTTAAATCACTTGACTCGGAAAAACTGTACCTTTGCAACCGGTATAGGCCTGGGGCGGCGTCTCGTCTTGATAAGATAAAATAGCGTCGATGACGCCCCTCAATCGCCGGATCATGGAGGGACTTTTCGCTTCCCACAAGCGTCGATTTACCAATGACAATGTGCGCTGTTGGTAGCATAGTGGGGTTCGGTTAATTCTCCTTCCTGGTCATCCCCAGATGAAGAAGAGCACTCGCGACTGTGATTAGATAGCCCGGGTTGTGCCCGTAGCCGTACAACGCGTGCCTCAAGTGACAGCGCACCGAGCTTGGCATCACTTCGTGTGTTTAATTCGCAGACGCATGCCTCCTAGAGGTCGGCACAGTTTAATTATGTAATCCTATCCAATCATTGAACAGCTATTACTACAACACCCACGTCCCCACCGGCATGCCCCGCTGGAAGCGATCCTTCCTTCGCTATTTTCCTTGCAACGCGCTTACCGGGGGGTTGGCGCCTATAATACGATTACTTGGCTATAATATCTACCTATCCAAGAGCAAGGTTTCTTAATATGTGCACTGCAGTGCGTTCTAGAAGCCAATAAAAATACGAGCCCACCCCTTCCTCAACAAGATTGGGGTGCCAAGGTGTGTCCGAACGACTAGTTTCACCGTCTGTAGCCAATAGCAGCTACCGCATTATGACAAGTCCTCCAAATGAGATTCGTCTCTCTAGAAAATGTCAATTGCTTCGCGGAAGGATTTCTTCATGGCGCTGTGGAGTTTCCGAAAAACATGCGCCAAAGGTCTCAGCGTACACGAGTCAAGGCGTAAGCTTAAATGTTACATCCAATCAAATAAGGCGTATTAGCATACCGAGGTGATTTTGCGCTATCTCACTGGCCTAGACATGCGTACGAGAAACGTTACCCATTCACTTTCTCCTTTTCTTAGCCGTCCTCCCGTGGGTGATGCACCGGTAGTTGGGGCATGCCCCATGTAGCCAGTCTAATACACTGATTTTGATTGGATGATGGGATGTCAGGCTGGGTTTCAGTGGGTGGTTCTGGGGTCAAGTCGATGGGAACTGACAACCGAGCTACCGTTACAAAGGTAAAACCATTGCGCTTCTGAAGATAAGATAGATGATAAGGAGCTCCCGGGAATGAATGTACGGTAAATTAGGGTCATGCTATCTTTGGTAGTATGCGTTCGGCACAAGGGAAGGATAAAATCCCTGCGAGGCTATATAAACCGGCCCAAGATTCCATACCACCTCCCCTTCCTCAGAGCAACATTATCATCAGATCTCCCAGCTCTACTCTCGTAAGAACTACATCTACCAACCTTCATACAATCTCAATGGCTCAAGAGTGCGAAACGGTCGTCAAGCAGGGCTCTGGCGAGTGGTACGTTCGATCTCTCCCATCCTCAACGACGAAGGTCGCTCAATGATTTGAAATTTCTACTGCACGTACTACAGCAGATGGCCCGGTGAATTAATAACGTCAACATAGATTAGAGCTCTGTTTTGACTTTGGGCATTTAACTAGATTGCAACTGCCCGAACCCACCCCCGGGCGCGCAAACTACTCAGGCTGAGGCCGAGAACAAGTGAACGGATCTTTCGATCTAGCGGACATTGCAGGTGAGCCTATTGGAGAAGATTCATCAATTTGTTTGGCTCACGCGTCTTTCGATCTCTGTCAGACCCGTCAGGCATCGGCGTCAGGCATCGTCTATTCTAAAGAATATATGTACCCCCTATGAATCAATGATGTGTAAGGCGAAGATGCATGATAGAGTGCCCTAGTATCGGTCCAATGATTTGTCCCTTCTTCGATCGGCATCGGTGAAGTCCTAGTCGTCCATGAAGCCAGCTAAGCCTCACTGGCATGAGACCGAGCATCACACCGCGCGACGCGTCTGGGTTTGAATTATCGTCACGTGTTGCGCTGCGTTTCGATTCAGACCACCACCCGCCCGAGATGCAAGCCATTTTGTTGCCCAACGCCGTCAAGCGTAAGCCCTAGGAGCCAGCATGAATAACGGAAACGCATTTCTAAGCCGGGGCTCCTTAGCTTTCATCAGAGCATTAGCCGCGCTGACCAAGTACGGGGAAGACTTGGACATGTACGCGACGCCTGAATACCTCGCTCTTTCCACGACGAATTCCTCCAAGTCCGCGTACGGAAGATGGCGAGTTGCACCCGAGTTCTTTGAAAAGTACCGAATTGGTGCAGATGCTATACGTAAAGAGATTGGTCGTAGCCAGCTGGACGTGGATGACGACGCGATCGAGGAGGTCGATATGGTTGGAGGCCAGATTCCCACCAAAGCAAGTCGTCATCCTCGTGCTTCATTTTCAAAAAAAAACTTACCAGAAATGACTGTACCATCCAGTCTCTATTCTCCATATTGAAGAATCACGGAACTGACAAAAACGTCGAACGATGCGAAATCGCCATCGTCCCCGGCCGCTCACCAGATTCAACATTTCGCGCTTCCGGGACAACCGTATCTTCAGAAGCGGATCACTTTTCCTCGATCTTGATCATTCGATTGCACTGCAAATATGGTGTCAAGAAGACTCACCGACTATCTTTGAGCCCACCCTCACCGCTGCTAGCGCCGAACCTGCCCGTAACGTCGACGCAGTCAAGCGTCGTGGTTGGTCCACGGGCAGTCAAGGACTTGATGGACCATTTCAACCTCACTAAAGCGAAAGGTGGTCGTGCTGCAGGTTTAAGACTGATTTGGGAATGGGGCGGAGACGAGGTTAATGTCAAAAGTTCCGCGGGCTTACTCGGAGGCCCTTCAGGTGAGCTTCTTTAGTCGGCCAGGAGTTAAATTCAGGTTAACCGAAGAAAATCAACAGATAGCCAGATTGCTACCTCCATCAGCGTCGACGCAGAGGAGTTCGATCAATACGAAGTACCGGCCCCACCAGTGTGCTTCGGCTTCGAGTTGAAGGAGTTCCTGGTGTGCAGTAATATGTCTGATATCTGAATATCGGCTTGCGTACTTATTCTGCACATCCTTTCGTTATAGGCGGCGATCATTCTAGCTGACAACCTCTCGCTTCAACTCAATCTCGCCTTCACCGACGCTGGAGCGCCTTTGGCTATCACCATCGAATCAGATGCCCTGGAGGCACTCTTTGTAGTTGCAACAAAGGACATGTCTGGAAAGGGCTCCACAACCTCAAACCCTCCAGCTGCAGCAAACAGTCGGAAGCGAGCGGGACAAGAGGACGCAGAGCCCCAACGGAAGGCAAAGTCTATGAAGGTAGTCTCAGAGGCCGAGAGATCAGCAAACGGCTCTTTCAGATTGCCCACGAGCTCAGCGAGCTCTGCAAGAACCCGACAGCCAAGCATCGCGTTCGAACCAGAGGTTCGACTCCCAAGCGCGGCTCCCTCTCAATCCTCCAGAATAGCGCGATCCGAAACCGCCCGAGGTACCGAACCGACGACCCCAGTCCCAGTTCGGACGGACAGCAGGAAAAGTTCACGCCCTCTCTTCCTCACCGCCTCGCCTTCTATCGCCGGGTCTCAGAGGAACGTCGAGAACTTCAATCAACTCTCACAGGCAGACCAAGCCGTCCTCCGTGCATCCGGTCTGGGATTGGAGACGATGACTCCCGCGGAGATCGCTGCCATGCTTGACGATGATGATATGGACATGGACGTCGATGCGGAAGCTGCCGTGTCCCGTGCTCGTCAGGCTGAGAAGCCTATTGCACCTGTATGGCGAAATGACGATCCTCCATCACCGAAACGACCGCAGTTTGAGACTGAGATGTCCGAAGAAGAAAGGATGGAACTGGAGTATGATCCCTTGGCCGGGGAACTTGACGATGATGGTGGGGAAGATAGCTTCTTGCCATTGACACAGTTCGATGCAAAGGCTCGAACTGGTCGACAGAAGGTGCGGTCTCTCCTCGACTAGCTCATGGTGGGGAAAGCTGACTCAATGTTCAAAACGTAGCAATTCGAGGCTTTAGACTTCGGGGATGATGATGATTAGTGCCATAATATATATGCTAATATACTAAAAAGACAGCTATGATGCGACCTTCCAGTACACGGCAGTGCAGCCCCATCCAGCGACGACGGTTTGCTCAACTGCCTTGTTTTTGCCGACCGTGTTGCCTTCAAGGTCTCGTACAACGCTTACTTGGCGCTGTCGAGTAAGAAGCCTGCCCCATGTGGGATCGACATCAAACCCGCCCACGAAGGGTTCGACTGGAAGAGGTGTAGGCATCGGCACATTCGATCGACGCCCGAGGCCAAGTTGGTATTCAGTGTTGCAACCCCACAGCATAACATCCCTAGAACCATTGCACGAGGTCATTAACAATTTTAGGTGGAGAGAGAACCAAAAAGACTCACCCAGTCCTCGAAGCATTTTTGTTGTGCTTTCCATTGCTATCTTCTGATCCCACCACAACTACGGCATGGTTCGTTGGGCTCGCGGAGATAGCCTTGGGAACCAAAGGCCTAGTAGTCTGGGTCGCTTCGTCGTATTCCTTCAAACCAGACACGTTACGAACTCGAACAGGGCTAGCCTGCGATTGAGTGTACATGTTATTTCCCAAAGAGCCAAATTGACCCATGCCCGCAGCGAGGAGATCCACAGTGAGGCTCGGAGACTGGCCGGGTATGGTTTTTGTGTTCTCGATCGTGAAGTACACCATGTCGCCACCTGGATAGATGATTGTTTTATATGGGGATAGCGCATAACACCGCTCGGACGGATGGACATACCTGCGGCTATGTTTGTGCATTCAGTCGTGGTTCCGCTGGGGTAGCCTCGCGATAGGACTATTTCGGTGGGGACTGTCACATATTGAAGGGTGAAGGCGGGTCCCAAACCCATCTGGCTATTTAGGGGACCGAAGAGCGTCAAAGGGGAAGACTAGAGCAGTGTTTCTTAGGCTGCCCCTACCCGTATTCGTTTGCGCCCCACGCCAGGACACGACCTTCCGACTTCGTCCGTGCATAACTTGCACGGTCACCAGCAACGAGCTGACCGATATGTATTCCCTTCAGAGAGGGTATCTCAAATAGCTTGTCACAGTATCGAATTGAGTCATCGACCTGAGTCTCGTTGGGGGCAGGTGCGGTTTGGGTTGTGGCATTGACAATTCGAATAGCCGGTTCCGATTTCGCAAATGGGCTCCGGGCTGCTTTTGGCTCAAATTCGACCTCCGTTATTGACGTCAAGGATGCCGGGGAAGGTAGTTTGATCTTTCGCAAGCCGAGCTGGCCATGAGAGTTTGCTGAAGAGGATATTGGCGCAGCGAATGCACGGCCAGATGAAGTGAGAGCAAGCAGATGCGAGCGTCCTGCAGAAATAGAGACGATGCTATCCGTGGCTTTTTAGATTGCGTGTCCGTGGCTGAAAGTCTGCACCGAGCTTACCTTTCACCGCGTTGGAGCGCCGAGTCGGGAAGAACTTCAATGAAATCCACATTCGGCTGTTCTGGTCGCACCCATGAAAGAGGATTCAACCAAGAGACCTCTGCTGCAGGTGTCTCCGAAGTCACTGCCTGACTTGCTTTTCTTGCAGACAAGGCGTAGACGCGACCAGTCTTGCTGAGAGCATAGACCTTAGAATTCGAAAGGCAGACTTGGATGATGTTCTAAGAGTTGAAATAAATGAGGCCGAGTCCTAGATCATACAGAAAAATTCCGCTATACCTTTCCCTTTAGAGTCAAAATGGGTCCATCGCTACTCGAGGTCTCCCCAAAGAAGCCGTCGCCCCACTGATAAACGTTGCCAGAGGCGTCAACGCAAGCAGCATACTTCTCGTGAAAGGCAAGATCTCGGAGAGCCATCCCCACACCAGACAGCTTAGATAGAGGAGTCGGTAGCTTCGAATCGTAGGAGTCATTGGGTGAAATAGTATGAGATCTGGAGGGGAGGACTGTCCTCAGCAAGCAGACGTCGAGGTGTGAATCATCATACGTACTTGTTGCTACCCCAGACAAACGTATCGAGTTCATCCTTCCCTGTACTTGGGGGAGCGGCGCCTTTCAAACTGCGCTTTGAAGGTACATCACCCTTCTCCAAAATGTCGGCGTAAAGCGGAGGAGAGAGCGCTAGTGCCGCGGCGAGTCCCGTTGTACCGACGGCAATAATTAGAGGCAAACTCCTCCTGGCATATCCGCGACCAGCTTGGGTAGAAAAAGTCCGACGAAGAGTGGCGAGTCGCGCTGTTCTGGTGAACATGACGTTTTTGGTGGCGGCGCCGGAAGTTGGGAGTTCGAAAAGTTGACCTCGCCGCCAATCACAATTCCCATATTTGTTTCCCGACCGGTTCAGTCCGCAACTTTCCACCTCCCTCCCGACAATGATCGCCAGAGCCGCATTACGAGCAGTTTGCAAGGCCGCAAAACCAAAACCAGTTGTTTCTGCACCGGCAAGATTCCTCCATGCGTCTTCAAGCCGGTCTTCTGATGCACTGTTCGTGGTATGTGTGAATTTCGGAAAGCCAGCCACGAAAACGAATGCTCAAAACGCCAACCGATGCAATGTAGCACCGTGACACTCCTTACAACAACTCGAAGGTAGCAGCAATAATATTCCACATCTGGAACATCCGACTCACATGGAACTGGAACTTTGCCAGATCCCATTCGAGTTCACACCAGACAACATGACGAAGGCCCAAGAGATCATTGCACGGTACCCTCCGCAATACAAGAAAGCCGCCGTCATCCCACTTCTAGACTTGGGGCAACGGCAAAATAAGGGCTGGACTAGCATCAGCGTCATGAACTATATTGCCAACTTGCTCGAAATTCCAGCCATGCGGGTTTACGAAGTCGCAACTTTCTACACCATGTTCAACCGGTGAGCAGTCATCTCGCCTCTCTTCGATAAATGAAAGGAGCTGACGAGGCGGTATGACAGTGAGCCAATTGGTGAAAATCTCCTTCAAGTCTGCACGACCACGCCTTGTGCTCTCCGTGGGGGTTACGATATTCTCAAAGTTTGCGAGGATCACTTGAAGATTAAACCCGGGCAATCTACTGAGGACGGAAAGTTCACCTTACTTGAAGTGGAGTGCTTGGGAGCTTGCAGCAGTGCACCGATGTTCCAAATGAACGACGACTTCTACGTAAGTTGGCCGGCCAGCCCGGCCCTTATCACTTGTCGCCTGATCTGATTCCGTTTCGAATCTAATGAATGATAGGAGGATCTCACACCTGAGACGACTCGCAAGATTCTGGATGCATTCGCTGCGGGTCAAAAACCCAAAGCCGGGCCCCAAAGCGGGCGTCACACCATCGAGAACTCGGCTGGGCTTACTTCTTTAACCTCTCCCGTAAGAGCCTATTTGCTGAAATACACCCCAAACGTACATTGTACTGACCCAATGTCTCTATCTAATTCCTTTTAGCCCTATGGTCCTGGCCAGCATTGCGTTCCAGAGTTCCAGTAGACCCAGTCGGACTTAGTAATATATCGCGAGTTGGGTGATATCTATTTCCATTAGAGTTGGCGAAACGGCTAGGGAAAATGTTACCTGAGTAGCAACACAGCTGTTGTCGATCAGTAAGCGTGTCATGATCACGGGTGTGGGAGGCGTGGCAATTTAATTTAGACACCGACCATTTATCTCGAACTGGACGGGCGAATTGTCATAAGAATCAGAAATCCCTCCGCAACCACCACCGTGACTACCCACACTGCCTCTCACTTGCCCACTTCCTTCTCTCTCACCATCAGATCCTCTCGTTCCACATCACCGCTCCCGAGCCATCTTTGCTTTCGGTTGACGACCAAGAGCGGTTGGTCTCGCGAACCTCCCAAATCTCGCCCGCTCGGAAGCTAGCATTTGGCTGAGGCTTCAGTCTACAGCGTAGTACCTATCAATCCATTAAATTGAACAGTCTATTCCTCCTTCTCCTGATCTCGTAGGTGTGTACATCCCCCTGTAGGCCCTTCTGCGGTCCCGAGTCTTGTTCAAGCCAAAGCCACTAATTCACTCCTGTGTAGACCCATTAGAAATGTCCTCTTCAATGCATGCAGCGTCATCCCTGATGTCGCCCACCAGTTCTTTCTCGGTCCTCTCATCCGTGGAGACCCGATCCCGTTCCTCCACGCTGTCGTATCAGAACCTGGACGCTGGTGACGGGAGCGCGAGCTTGTCGCAAAGTTTCTCCGAGCTGAGCAGCAATGTTTCTGGCGGAGCGCCACATACTGCATTGTCGCAGAACGTCTCCGAGGATGAAGACGGCGACGAGTTTATTCTCATCCCAGCTGGGTCTAACATCCTCAATTCAGTGGCGCAACCTCAGGCCTTGGCCTTTGCCGGATTAGAGTCTACTTCGCGGATTGCTACGCCCTTCGTTAGCCATCGCCATGCAGCGGAAAGCGCGGACGAGAACGACGCGGAAGACGAGGGAGAAGATAATTCAAGCTCGACAGACGACGACGAAGAAGAGGCTCGTGCTACGCAAAGGTCCCTTCGAGCAGGAGGTTGGGCGGACGGCTCCGATTCGGGTTCGGAGGATGACGCCGTTCTCGCTACGACTGATGGAATGCGGAATCTATCTCTTGACCTCCAGATGGCTCGGGCGCCGAGTGCCCTATCCGTCCAGACTTTGACCTATCCTGTCACGGCCACTCCCGTTCCGCCTAGGCATGCTCCACTTGCCCCATCTGCTCCGGCCGTACCAGCACAGACGACAAAGGTCACTTCCAAGCCCAACCTCACCCAAGCTCAGATTGAACAGCGGAAGCTCAAGAAACAGCGTGCCAAGGCCCGTAAAGAGAAGAAGAAAGCGCGTAAGGAGAAGAAGAAAGCGCTTGAACGACAACAGTCACTCTCCGACTCTGGTTCCTCCACGACTGGTGCTGGCCATTCATCCGACGGCTCGGTTGGCAATTCGGCTTATGATGACGCGGTCGCTTTCATCACGAAATACCTTGCCAAGCCACCCCAGCAACCTTCCGCAGCTGATCGGCTTCGTCTTCTCCAATCCCTGATCATCGAACTAGGACTCCTCTCTGGCAAGGCTAAGATGCCTCAATCTGCCACCGCTGCCAAGAAGTTGATCAAGCAACACGTCCACATTAATGTCAAGGACTATCTGACACGTCGGACGAAGCTGGTGGAAGTTCCTCAGACTGGGCCGGCGACCTCGACGACGGGGAACAAGGCTTCCATCCAAGTCGGTGTCGGAGTAACGGAGCTAAAGAAGCTCATGTTCCCTTCAAAGTCGGCGTTGCAAATGAGCTTGGGGTCTAATAAGAAGAACACCATGCCCCGTGAGGCGATCAAGAAAGCCGGACTGAATGCTTTTATGGTCGTGGTCTTCGGTTAGACTCGCCGACGGGTTACTTCTCCACCCCACCCCATTGGCTTCTCAACTACCCCACTATCTTCCTCTTTAGATGTAACATTTCCTTGACTCCTTTGCCTTGCTTGGCTTGCTGTTCATCCGAGTTTTATTCTGCTTGTGACAGTGATCCCGCCATGATACTTTCTCTCCTTGCGTTTCTCTTCCTCCCTTCATCACCTCAAACTCTACTTTTACACAGCCTCCTGTCGTCACAGGAGCATTCGTGTTCTTTTCATCGTTCCTTGCTCATCTTGGTTTTGACACGACCCTCTCTTGATGACGACTATGCTCTTCATGCGTCATTCGATCATGTTTCTTTCTTTTCCAATGTACGTCTTACTCTTCTTCGCTGTAGAAATAGTCTTTGTCGAAACGAACCCCAAATTATATCGATTTTTGACTTTGCCAAGATGATTGGGCGTTGAGATTCGGATTATCATTCAGAAAGCGTCGGTCTAAATCCATATATGATGTTCCCTGCAAATACACATCGTCGAATCCAAATCCGAATTGTTTCGCACCGCGGCTCCAGATCTAGTCGATTCGGGTTAGCGCAAAATTTAAAACAGTTGAAGTGCTCCTGAGTCATTCCTCATGCGAATATAGACATCCAGCGCTGCCTGGAACTTGGGAATCAGCCTCGGTGCACTTCGACTGGAGGCGATAGACTTCTCCAAGGCTGCGTATGCAGTTGGCTCGTCCCATGTCATCCCCGAGAAGGGAGTAAATCTCGAGAGCTGCTTCGAACTGGAATACAGCCCCAGAGTATTTGATTTCAGACGGTAGACCTCCCCAAAGCAGCGCATGCACTTGGCCGCTCCTGTTTGGTTGCCAACCCGAAAACTGATCCCGTGGCCGATTCGTATAATGTTGTCGCAGCGGCGTATTCCGACCTACGTCTCCGAGGCTAGACATGGCGTCAGCTTCACCGAGTGTGTCGTCGATCCCAGAGCACGCCCTCGTGGCCTCCTTGTACAAGGATGGAGCCTTGTCATATTCCGATCTCATGCGATAAACGTCTCCTAGGCCGCATTTGGCATTAGCAGTCCCCTTTTCTTCGCGGATATGGAGGTAGGTTGTTCTCGCCTCGCCGTACATCGACGACGCCGCAGCATAGTCGGACTGCAGGCGGTAGACATCGCCAAGACTTGTAGGGCGTTAGATTTGCCTTTATTGTCACCTAAATCCGAGTAGATCCTCATTTCCGCTTCGTGTGAGGACAATGCCTCAGCCTTAGATCGGTGACAGAGAGCTTCTCCAAGACCGTATAAGGCGTTCGCTTCGCCTGTCCTTTCTCCGAATAGACAGTATATCTCCTGAGCCGTTTTGTATGAGGATGAGGTTTCGGTGTATTTGGAGGGAAGTCGATATGCGTCTCCCCCAAGCCGTATGAGGCACCCGCTATCTCTACGGCATCACTCGTCTTACGAGCGATTTTAAGTGCCTCGCGAATGAGGCACATGCCCTCCACAGCGTTGCCCTCGTTAATATGAACCCAGCCTAGCCGCATGATGAGAGTGGCTCAGGCGACACGGTGATTACTGACTTACGTCCGATTGATCGGGCGAGAATCCGACTCTCCCAATTCTCTGAGCCTTGCCCATGACCTCGGGTTGAGAATTAGTAAAACCAATGCAGATGCTACGGTGGCGCTGCCGTCACGGTAGACTTGGCCTTCTGGAGGGAAATCAAGCTGTGTTATTTGGATTAGAAGCTGTGACAACTCCTGGAGCTTCGTCTTCTGGAGACCCGGATCGGGTTATCGAGATGCTACCAAAGTTGAATAATCGAACAGTGTGCACCAAGTCTGAACCCTCACACGTGGGCTCATCTTACTGAGACATTACTTGTCAAGCTGGGACTGAGGTGTAAACGGAGACGGCGTCGAGAGGAATGTGTACGGGTGAAGGGTAAAAATTCGCCTCGCGAATGGAAATATATTATCAAGATACACAGTCTCCTCGGGGTTAAACCCTCAGTCTGACTATGAGGCCAGACATACTTCATCGTTATCGCTGGATCTTTTTAGTTTTGGAAGGTTACACATTGCTAAAACCGTCATAATGGGAGGTGGGAAACAAAGAAGGAATGCGCCTACCCCGTGCATACCCCTTGTCCAGGAAGAAAGCGCACGGGGTGAGGCCATTTCCTCTCCAGTTCCTTCGGCCCGGTATGTTGGATTTGGCCATGCGTTATTTAAAACCTGACTCACTTTCGAAGTACGTACGGACGAAATCACCCGTCTCAGCTGTAGACTTCTTGCAACGTCGCCGTTTCGGTAACAAAGGGTGGGTTGCTCGGTGAGACTCCCTAAAAGATCCAATTCAGCCTATTCCGGGGCCGGGTGAAAGCCTCGCGTTTAGCGGTCGTCTCTGCCAACGCGCTTGTCATCGGGTTAGCTGACTGGGTTCAAGCACCCAATGGCAAGATGGGCAATGTTCCACTCCCAATCTATGGCAATCTTTCACGGTTGTACTTTAGTGCTTCGTTAATACCGGACGTCCTATATATTTTTTCTGAGCCCAGATTTGGGCCACTTTCCTTATGAACTATGAAATCTGAGCAACCCATTGTTTGAGTGAAGTTAGGCCTCACCTAATGCATACATGCAACTCCGTCATTCCGACGAAAGATCGGAAGGTTCGGTTAAACTATTTACTACTACTCTGACTCCATAGCTAGCTCGGATTCGTTTTAGATGCCTCATAAACTGCGAGGGCCTTGAACCCGTGGAGAAGCTAATATCGCTTCCGGAGCTCATATGTAACGACCAGCTTTGAGAGTATATACCTAGTGTTTCGGTGAGATGATGTCTATCTGTTCCGTTTCCGTTTCCTTTTAGGCGCCCTTTTAATCACTCTTCTTGGAGCCTCGAGCTAGCTTGAACGGCCGGGCCTTGTTCTCAACACGCAAGAGAACGGAGATGCCTCCATGCAGCTCGTGGACATAATAGGAGGCTCATGGCAGGAAGGTTGATGAAATCCTGCAGGCGTGTGGGGGGTAAATTCTCTCCAACTTTCCGGGGGCCCACGATGAAGGCTGAGATTCGATGGCGATAAGTAGCGCGGCTAGTTCGGCTTGAGAGGATAAATGTTTCCCCAGAGTCACAACATCAGTCAGTATCGGTTAACCCAACGAATCGTGGAACGTCGTTGTGCTTCGGAAGATGGAAGGGCGAAAACGCCGCTCGACCCCGCCAAGCCGGCTTGGAATACTCAAGATTTGGTGGAGAAGCTGGTCTCATTGAGAGGAGATATAATATGATTGTTCTCACAGTGGTCGGTGATAAGTGGCGGTACGTCCAAGCTCCCCACCGGGTGGTCGGGATCTGCCATCTGCTCAAAGGCCAGCGCGCGATCTCCCTCTGAGGAACCTGCGCAACTTGTTCGTAAGAGACATCTTGTGGTAATACTGTGTGCATCGCAAGATCCTAAAGAAAGACGGCTTCATCCCGCCCGGGGCGGTGAAACATCCTTTACGCAACTCGAGTCCCGACCACTGCGACTGGGCTGATGAGCCCATTGACGGCGACGTCTCCACAGGTTTCGCAGTCCGCCGTCCAGTTGAAGCTTATCGCCAGGATGCTTGGTTATTGGTGGGTCGTACGTCAAAATTCTCGAAAACGGTTTTGAGGGATTCTGGATTCGGCAAGAAGCGAAATCCGCGGCACGGTGAGGGAATTCTCTTCCCCCGCTCGCAGCAAGTAGCATTGCTGGCACTTCTTTCGGCCACGATGCGAAGAGTAGAAGTGAACGCACGCGTGACTAGTCGGAGAAGTTGTTCGCCATGGAGGGTTGTCAAAGAGCGCTCTTTGACAAAGTGCCTCCACCGCAGTGGATCCTGCGGTGGCGCAGCCGAGTGATCACAAATAGCCTCATGGATGACATACCTCGGAGGGAGCCAACGAGAACTATTAATGCTTATATATGCCAGCGAGCATTGAGGATTGCAGGGAACTTCTAGAGATTGCTATGGAGATGATATAAAAGGGCTATTTATGTGTAGCATGATCGTTGTTCTTCCCTTCCCCCCTGAAATAGGCGCCTCCGCTTGGTAATTCGGACATACGAGACTCAGTTTTTCCGCTACTTAGGTACTTTTGCAACCACCATCCCATCTCACCCCATCCCAGCAGCTTTCTTGCTATTGCGGTTCATCATCGTACTATCCACTTCTGACGACATCTCAACTTGGAATGCCAACTAACCCTCGTCAACCTGGTGGTCTGTTAGTGCACAACCCCCTGAAACCCCTTCGTTCATTCGTTCATCCGTTCTGACGTTATGCTCTTCATTCTTTTCCCTGCTCTCTTAGGACTAGAAAGATTCGCATCACTGGTATGCACCGATTGCAACATGATTTACCCTACCAAGCAAACTGAGCTCACTCGCATGTTCAATCTTTGATCCCATGTGTAGTTGTTGCCGCGGACGGCCTCTGCAAGCGCGACGTCTTCCGCCTGCCAGATCCCTTCGCGGTCATCACTGTCGACGCAGAACAAACTCATTCTACCAGTGTTATCAAGCGTACCCTCAATCCTTACTGGAATGAGAACTTTGATATGTGCGTAATTCACAGTACCCTTGTCGCCCCTCTCCGTTGCAGTGTAGACTGACGCTCCGGCATTCTTTACTTTTCGCTGCTGTGCAGCACCGTCAAGGACTCCTCGGTGATCGCCGTCCAGATCTTTGACCAGCGCAAGTTCAAGAGACGCGATCAGGGCTTTTTGGGCGTGGTTAATATTCGTGTAGCCGAGGTTGTCGATCTCGAGCTTGGTGGACATGGTGCGTGGCTTTTGCTCCATAGCCGCTGAGGGCATATGGCCATCCCTCGTTGAGGTGATAAGCATAGCAGGGGCTGACCGTATAATCACCGGCACGTTCCTTTATCTAGAGATGCTAACGCTGGAACTTCAAAAATCTAACGACAACTTGCCAGTCCACGGGAAAGTTATTGTGTACCTCTCGACCAATACTACCGCCCCCATCACAAACCCAGGCCCCTCGCAGCAAAGTGCCGCTAATCCCCTTTCAGGTCTTGCGGACCTTCAGCTTAACGAGTCATCCATCTCTCTCCCTCCCAATCAGAACGAGGGGCCGAGTGCACCGCAGGGCGGTGCCTCCCTTTCTCGCACGCCGACAGCCGCGCCGTCTGAACAGACCACCATTTCTATGCCCACACCTCAAATCCAACCCCACAACATCGATCAACAGCAACCCGCCTCTGCAACCTCTCCTATCACCTCCAACCCAGCTCCTGCCCCCGGGTCTCGTCCAGTCAGCCAACAGCAGCCAATGGCTCCCCAACCAGTGAACCCAGCCCAGCAGGCCGCAGCCGCCCAGGCTCAAAGAAACTTTGCCACCACCGAAGATCACCTCGGGCCTCTTCCAGCGGGTTGGGAGCGCCGAGTGGACCACCTCGGTCGAACGTACTACGTGGACCACAACTCCCGCAGCACGACGTGGAACCGTCCAAATACAAATCTCCCCCCACAACAAGCTGCTCAGGCCGCTCAAAATGATACCGATGCTGCTCGAGCGGGTCATAATCGTCGAATTCTCGCGGACGATTTGCTCGATGCGCAAGGGTCGGCCATCAATCGCAGTCCATCAGCGACACCCGGTGGAGCGCTGAATCAGCAACAGCAGCAGCAGCAGCAGCTGCTCCCGGGAGCTAACGGGCAAACGACGGCTGGAGTGGGATCTTTGCCACCCGGCTGGGAAGAGCGGCACACCCCCGAAGGACGACCATACTACGTCGACCACAACACTCGGACAACGACATGGGTCGATCCTCGCCGCCAGACTTTGGTGCCGATGATCGGCGGCAATGGCAACCGCCTCACCGTCCAACCCACCACCGTTTCCCAACTCGGACCACTTCCTTCGGGATGGGAGATGCGTCTCACGTCGACCGCTCGTGTGTACTTTGTCGACCATAACACCAAGACCACCACATGGGACGATCCTCGTCTGCCATCGTCCTTGGATGCCAACGTGCCACAGTACAAGCGAGACTTCCGTAGGAAGCTCATCTACTTCAGGTCACAACCCGCGATGCGCGCTCAACCTGGTAACTGCCAGATCAAGGTCAGGCGTAACCACATCTTTGAGGACAGTTATGCCGAGATCATGCGGCAAAGCCCGAACGACTTGAAGAAGAGGCTGATGATCAAGTTCGATGGCGAAGATGGTTTGGATTACGGAGGATTGTCCAGGTAACGTGGCTCCATCTAGTGAATTGCAATCATGCAACTGACCGGTGCGACTGCGTTTCTTACAGAGAATTCTTCTTCCTGTTGTCGCACGAGATGTTCAACCCGTTCTACTGTCTCTTCGAATACTCGGCCCACGACAACTACACTCTTCAGATCAACCCTGCATCCGGTGTCAACCCTGAGCACTTGAACTACTTCAAGTTCATCGGTCGCGTGATGGGTCTCGCTATCTTCCATCGTCGTTTCCTCGACGCCTACTTCATCGTCAGCTTCTACAAGATGATCCTGAGGAAGAAGATCAACCTTTCGGACTTGGAGAGTGTCGACGCGGAACTGCACCGTGGTATGACATGGATGCTGTGCGTGCTCAACTGGAGTTGCTACTCCGGTCACCCAGATTGCTCACACTTTTCATCACTTACAGGGAGAACGACATTACCGATGTTATTGACGAGACTTTCACGACCACTGAGGACCGGTTCGGCGAGATGGTCACGATTGACTTGAAGCCTGGAGGAGGAGACGTTACTGTCACAGAGGAGAACAAGAAGGAATACGTTGACTGCGTCATCGAGTACCGTATCCAGAAGCGTGTCAAGGAACAATTCGACGCCTTCATGTCTGGCTTCAACGAACTCATCCCACAAGAACTCATCAACGTCTTCGACGAGCGTGAACTTGAACTGCTCATTGGTGGCATGTCCGAGATTGATGTGTAAGTTTAGCCTTTCCTTGGTCGGGGATGTATAGGAGCTAATGGTTTACGCTGATTCGCAGTGACGACTGGATGAAGTTCACCGACTACCGTGGATATGAGATGAACGACCAAGTTGTGCAATGGTTCTGGAAATGCGTTCGCAGCTGGCCACCAGAACGCAAGTCGCGCTTGTTGCAGTTCGCGACGGGAACCTCTCGTATTCCAGTCAACGGTTTCAAGGATCTTCAAGGATCGGATGGGCCTAGGCGGTTCACGATTGAAAAGTCGGGAGATCCCTCGCAACTGCCCAAGAGTCATACGTGCTTCAACAGAGTGGGTGGACTTTGAGCAAGGGACTCGGATTCTCAAGAGCTAACCGCTGTTTTCCCCCCAGATTGACCTACCACCTTACAAGGACTACGAGAGCTTGGAGCAGAAGTTGACGCTTGCTGTTGAAGAAACCGTGGGCTTCGGGTGCGTCCGCTTCCTGGCTACCATCCGCTATGAATCACGCGCTGACCTCCGGTTCCGTCCCTCACAGCCAAGAGTAAAAAGTCGCATTAATTGCTGTCATTCGCAGGTACCGCCCCCGGATCATTTCCTCTTTTGTTTGCGGATTTCTCGTGTGTGTCCCAGTCGGGCCATTTGTATATATGATGAACGTTAGATACGGATGCCCCATTCCTCGCTTATTCATGATTTTGTCCTAGCCACTAGCCTAATGAAGTTCGTCGATATCGTATGCTTTTTTTCTCGGCTTGATGCCTGCAATCAAGTGTCTTTGTAAGAGAAAGGTAACCGGTTCCTCATGAAAGAAGCCGATGCCGTGACGCGATCGTCGACGCCGTCCAGTGGGAAAGTGGATGTTTGAAATCGGGCCGTGCTGCCCTCGAGTGCGCGTCCACCATCGTCACCTTGCCGGATTCCTCTAGGGCCAAATCAGCGGCGGCATTGGACTCTGTAGCCGCGAGATATCCTTATATACACGAGTAAGTGCGCTCCAGCGGCCCCGATTCCAAAAACTGACCGCCCTCTTTAACTTATCGCTCTCCTCACTCATTCCCTCATGTCAGACATGCCGACACTACAAGACGTTGAGGATGCGATTGGAGCTTTGGAGAACTACGTCGCTGCTCAGATACCATTCATCACCCAGGGTATCAAGCGGCTGACTGATGACTTGAGGAGATACGGTCCTCCAGAGCTACCCCCGCTGCCGGAGATGCCGTCCATACCCCTGTTTGCATCTATCCCACCACCACCGCCGCCAGTCCCTACACCACCTCCGCATAATCTCAACGACAAGGTCGGAGGCTGGGTCCTTAATCATCGTCGAGGATTGGTGGGTGCTGGCGCGGTTGTCGGCCTTGGTCTGGCGGCGGGTGGATGGATGTTCTGGAGCTCGAGGAGGATCGCTGCTGCTTCCGCCAAGGCTCAAGCAAGAGCGAAGGGCGCAAAGGAAGTTGTCGGTGCGTCTCTGACCTTGCTTCATGCTTCTTGGAATACTCCTGACAGATAATGGTCACGCAGTCCTCCTCGGCGCAGACTCTCCGCTTGGGCATCTCGTGATTCACGACCTGCGGGCCAATGACTACATCGTCATTGCTAGCGTCTCGACTCCAGAGTCTGTCAGCGAGGTTGAAAGAATTGGAAAGGGCTTCGTAAAGGCGTTGGTTCTCGACCCCACTGATGTGAGAGAGCATATTGACTCTTTGTGTTTGGGACAACTCTGACCAACCTCGACAAGCAGCCCTCATCGACAGCACCGTTCCTCAGGTCCTTACAGTCTACGCTTTCTCTCAAGTTCCCTCTCGCACCAGGCGATCCTTATGCACCATGTCCACCCTCCGACCTACCAACGTTGGTGTCCATGATCTCTTTATTATCGCTCGTCCCTGGGCAGCCAGCAAGTGCAGATGCGGCGGGGTCTGTCGCTTCACTACCTGGTGATCAGCCTCACCCAGCATCCATCGTCGACATGTCCATTCCCAAGGAATACCTACCTCACCTCGTAGCCACCCATCTTACACCACTCAACATCATCCAATCCTTGTTACCGCTTTTCCGCTCCACCAAGAAGAAGTCTACTATCAAGCCGACCATCGTTGTTGCCCTACCCGGAGGTCCTGAATCCACAGGTCTGGTCGGACAGCAAGCCGCGACTGCAATGTCCAATTCAGCGATGGCGAAGGGTTTGGAAATCCTTCGTCGTGAGATCTCCTTGACGCCAGATGTGGCGGGAACTCGGGTGGTCCTTATCGACGTTGGCGAGCTAGCTGTCGGTCGGGCCAGAGCTGCTCGTGGGCCCCGACGACCTACGGATCCTCAGCGTTTCGCCGATGCGGTATTGCGAGTTGTTGGAGGTAGCCAGATCTTCTTTGGACCAAATGCCCCTCAACGGTCGTTATTTGTGAACTCGCTGTTGGCTCTTTCGATCACCGCCGGCGACTGGTGGAGAGGTAACAGGTTCAGTGTTGGTGCTGGTGGTGAGTCCCTTCAAATCGTTTGGCCCGGACACTATGCTTAGATGACGTTTCATTAGCTGGAACCTACGCAGCGGCTTCGTACCTCCCTCTCTGGATCCTCGACCCCCTCATCTTGCTTCCTCAGCGCCTCGTCGCCTACCGTGACTGGATGAAACAGAAGACTCGAACCCTTCGAGAGGACGTCGCACGTGAACGTCGCCGACGCAAGGAACGCGAGCGCGAGAAGGAAGCTCAACGCGAACTGGAGGAAAACGAGGGAAAGCAAATGGTTGTCGTGCCCAAGCCCCAACCTAGAGCCCGCACCACCTCTCAGTCTTCCGCTGCCAGTCCAACTGGAAGTGGCAGCGGAGATGCTGCAACTGGATCTCCGGCTAGTGTGCCTTCAGACGTCCCAGACAACGCATCCGAGCCTGACTCGGAAACTGGCGTGCCATCGGCCCCTGCAAGTGAACCGGGAGGACATCATATCGGTGAAAGTTGGGTCATGGATGTAGATGCGGAAGGGCATGCCAGCCAGACACAGGCATGAGCGAGCAAGTAGAATGGAGCGTGTAAACATCTCTCGTGTCGAAGGACCATGAATTTCCCCTCATTTTTTCTTTTTCTTCTTCAGTTAGAATGGAATCTCTACCATCCCCAATACTTCCTACATTGTACCCCATTTCGCTAGCTACTTCCCCTTCATTATTTTACTCCCAATTTCACAATCTTACCCAACTGGATATGTACTGAATTGAAAAAATGCAAGCCACTTGAACCGCCAAGTACTGCCCTCTCGGACACGAAACAGAGCAAAGTCCTTTGTAAGGCCCGATGACCCGTTAAGAGTACATACATACATGCGAAAAAACATCAGCCGGGTATTCAGAAACATACAAAGCAATAAGTGTAATTGAAAGAAAAAGACGAGGAATGAGGAAAATGAGGACAGGGCGTGGCGCTCGACCAACTATCAGATAGAGCAGTACGATAAAGGGGATAATTATGGAGGCTCGGGGCTTATAAGCATCGACGGGATCTTTCGGATTAGGCGGAGTAAGTTTCACACTTTCCGGAAAGCGAAGCCGAGGTAGACGTCTAGGACAAAGCGAAAGCGGTTAGTTAACTTGCACAAAGGAGTCTGGAAAAGAACGACGTACTGGCTGCCTCCCACTGATCGGGATCCATATGACTCTCGCCATTTTCATCGACGACCTTCATCCTCTTCAACAAATCAGCAAAAGCTGGTGCTTCGTGATTTTCATCGAAGATTTCGTGGAAGGTGTGTTTGAATTCGAGCTTCAAGCCGTACGATGCGGCAAGGCTATGTAAACGAATACCAAATCAGTTGGTGTTCCGATCGGAAAGGGAGAGGCGCCTCGGACGTACGTTTCGAAATTGCTCCAGTGAACAACGTACTCGGGGACGTCATCCACCGCGTCCTTGAGGAAGAACGAATACCGTTGTCCATACGTCCTCTTGATGCGGTTGTCGAATCGGATGCTGTACACGTTGTTGCCCCAAGACAAGTCTGTAGCGTCTGGCGGCAACTCGTCCAGTCTCTCCCTGCAGGGTTTAGGAGCAAATCTGATTCAGTATCGAATGATCAAGGAGCAGTAAGCGCATTTAACCCACATCAAGAGCTGATCATTGGGGATCGTCCCGATGAAGATACCTCCAGGTCGAAGCCATTGGGTGACGTTTCTGAGCATGGTCTTGACCTTGAACTCGGTCTCGAATGCGTAGTGCATGCAGAACTGCATCGACACCACATCAAAGGGTTTTTCCAATTTTGATTCAGGAACAACGTCCGTCAGAGGGTTCTGTTGAAAAAAAAAAAGGTTCGTTATTCCTTGTCAAAATATTCGAGACGACCATTTGGACGCACCATAAACGCATCAATCGGTCTAAAGAATCCGTCAAATCTCCCATCTTTACCGGCCCGACTTTGCAAATCTTGCCAACGATGGTATGCTTGGTCCACAGACATGGCAGCAATGTCCACGGCAACATAATCCGCGATCCTCGCTTTACTCCATTTCTGCAAGTCTCCTCCTTTCCCGCAGCCCATGTCGAGGACCTTGCCTATCCTAGGATTACTGGGTCCCCTGTAATTCCCTCTCTGGGGCGGAGGCGGGAGTGGGGCAGTGACGGTACTCTCTTTCAGAGCAGGGGTAGCAAAATTCGAAATGAGGACGGACTTGATCCAGTTGTTGAAGGATTTGAGACCGATGATGGGAGAGTCTTGACGTTTGTCGACGCCTACGTCTGGTCGTGCGTTGTCTAGAAAAAGTCGGGCGGTGGCGGAGTTAATATTCGTTGGGTCAATATTCGAAATGCAACCGAGACAAGACACCCCACTCACAATGACGCTCGACTAGACCAGCATCTTTAGACTTCTTCGGTGGTGGAGCATTGAAGATTGTCTCGTTCTCTGCATCTCGCGCACGTTTGGTGCCAGCCAAGGAACGTTGTCCGGGTCCGTTGATATTTCGCAAAGGGTTCTGCGAGACCCACGTTGCCACCTCCGTTTCAGTCAAAGGACGGAGGACAGAGTCCGCAGGCGTGATTCGACGAGGGTTATAAGGTAGTTTGGGCTTTGTGAAGACCTTTGGCGACGCAGTTGCGTGTTTCAAGGTTGGGCTCTCGGTTTTTGGCAGGCGAGGATATGATGGACGGGACGGCGAATATGGGTGGGTTGGAGATGGAGTGGAGATGAGAGGACGATCGGTATCCTCGTTGCCTCCTCCGAATGACGAGCGGAGTGGGTGAGGCTGGGATGAGGTGGAAGAGGAAGAACCTGGTCGCCTCTCCGGTAGTCGTTGGTCCATTGGCAAAACGAGTTCAGTTCCGCCTGGGCTGTTGAGCAAAGGTGCGAGTCTGTGGTTCTTTGATGGTAGATCCTCTGGACCGTTAAGAAGCATAGACAGACTTGTTGGACGCCTCTGTTGAGCAGGACGTTGTTGAGAGTCTGGAGTTGTGGGAGGGGCGTCTGAGGAGGCGGATGAGCGACGTTGAGATTGTTGAGGAGGAAAGGGGAAAGCTGGGGATGAAGCTGATGATGGAGTATTTAAAGGGATGCTTGAGAAGAGAGGAGAAGGGGATGGGAGAGGGTAGGAAGGAGTCCGCGGTGAGTTTGCGACTATGTTATGGACCAGGAATGTCTGTCAGTTCCAATCACGACGACCACATCCCACATATAACAGGACAAATTTTGTCCCCATATGAACCTCACTGGAAACACGACGTACCTGCATCGCGTACAGGATCAAACGCTGGCATTTTCTTATTTTCGACGCTTTACTTGTTGCTTGCTTGCACTCGGGTCTTTCGCTCCCGGCTCGCCCTCGCCCTTCGGTTTTCCGGTTCTGTTCCCGCGAATGGAATGCAGATTTCTGCGTAGACTGGATGGGCGCCACCCTCGGTTGGTGTATGTGTGTTGGTGGCGTGTGTTTGGAGGGAACAGGCTAATGACTTGTGGGTCTAATGGTGGTGGAAGGTGCGCCTCCCGCGCAATGGGAGCTTTTTGTTTGTGTGGTGCAATGAGGTCCCGCCCTCCTTCTCTCACCGACTCCCATCTCTTATACGCTCTGCTCTCCAATGCGCTCTCAGTTCCTCTATTCTACTTACAGCAAAGGGCCTATGTCAAATCCAATAGCATTAGTATTGACAAGTTGTGCACAAATCAATTGTCATTGGACACGTCATCGCATTGCACACTGCACAGCTCATGTCCACAATTCTTCAAACATGCATCCACATGCTTCTGAAATTTCCACTGCGCAACTAGATGTCCACTCGTAATCTCAGAATAGTCCGAAACCGCCTACCGACGAGATTCTACCATGGAACTCGCCTTCCATCATACGCCCAAAACCCGCCAGACTTTGCCGCCGTCATCCCCTTCAGCAACTCGACCAACTTATCCGCAGCTTGATCCACCTCGAAAAGTCCTTTCGTATTCTGGGGTGTCTGTCCTCGTGTATACGGCTCGGACAACCCCGTTCGCATCGTTCCAGGGTGATAAGCGATGCAGAAAGCCGGGTGTTGAGGCGAACGTCGGTTAAGCTCGTGTGAGAGAGTCCGAATGATCTGGTTCAGAGCCGCTTTCGAGCTGAGACGATACGGCAAAGAGGAAGGGAGAAACGGGAGGTCAGATTCGGAGATTTCCTGAGTGATGGGAAAGCGAGACATATACGGGGACTCCCGACGACGGGAAGAGACGATCGGAACTCACGAGCGATAGGAGTACCATCTAAACCCATTCGCAAAGCCGCGATTTGAAATGCGAAAGTCAGTTTTGCAGATTGATTTATCCGTGAAAGAAACCCGTGGAACGCACCCTCCCCTTTCATTGTCCCCAATACTCCCGACCCTAGCACTGACCGACACCAGACCACTGATCCCATGTCTCAGCACAGCCCTCGCAGGATCATCCGCGTCATTGAACTGCGTCTTGTGCGGCAAAAGCGGGGTGAAATGCTTGTACACCAGCAAATGACCAAATGTGTTGATCTTGAACGTCTCCAAAAGTTGGGATGAGGATATGGCGGACAGGTTCTTCTCAGCGTGCAACTGCAATTCCCGGGGAGGACAACCCCACCCCCACCCCCCAAATGAACCGATCAGTTCATAGTTGTACGAACTCTCCGTCCGGAATTTTAAATTCAAAACGCTTAGCGTTGAGGTACTCACCATTCCGGAAACGTTGACAACCAACCGGACCTCGTTACTCCCAAACCGTTCCTTCACTTGCTTCGCAGCATGTGCGATCGCGTCTTCCTCTCGAACGTCCATATCAAGCGTGGTTAACCTGCTCGCCCATTCTTCTTTTTTGCTTCCACTTAACGTCGTTCCGTTGCCCTCGGATGGTCGCTGTTGCTCAACATTGCCTTGAGGAGCTCCACCGAATTCGTTCACTCCGCCATATCCTCCGGCCGCATTCCCACCATTACCATCTTCCTCGTGTATTAGCTCTGTGTTAAATGTTAACCGGGGGACAGGAAGTAGAATAGATGGGGCAAGGAGGGATGCGGAATCAAATTAGCCTTGTCAAGCATTTTACAAGGATGGCAGGTGAGGCTTACTCGTGCCTTTCGAGGACTCCTTGACACCACTATGATCAATAGCCTCTTGACTACCGCCGGATCCCAGGATAGCGTTCCTGGCTTTCTCGGCACCAGAAGCTGTCGTTCCAACAACTTGTAGTTTCGTTTTTGCGAGTAAAGCTCGAGTAAGAGCTCGTCCAAACCCTGTTCCAGACAACCAAACGTTACGTATGCTTGGGTCAGTCTCGATTATTCGAATCCCAAACTGTTGTCTAACAGGTTACCTTTTGAACAACCTTGGATGATTGCAACACTCATAGCGCTGGGAGATAGCGGAGGTGCGAGGGAATAGAACTAGGGGAGTTGGACAGGTCGAGAATGCGACTGGACTTCACGCTACCAGTTTTATTCGTGATTCCCATCCGGATAGATGTATACAGTCCCGCCACTGACGTAGACTCTATGAACATTATGAGCAATAGTGGCCTGAGAAAGCTGCGATCGTCGGAAGAAGAGATCGAACCTGGAGGTTGGTCATGTTGACGAACGAACGCATGGTGATCGGCGCTCGGAGTAAGGCGGAGATCGACCGGAAGGTATTTTCGCCCTCAATAAATCTTTTAGCTCGTAGCACAGCTATCCAAAACTAACAACAAAACAGTAACGAAGATCAGAGCAATGACAGCGCCCATTATAGTCGTGTATGATCTAGAGAAGTGGGAGGAAGCGATAATCAGTCTAGGATGAGCGGAATTAAACACACAATGTGAACCCTCTCGATCCCATCATACAAGTTTAAATGGTAAAAGAACCTTCTTCAAAACTTACCTCGATTCACCCTCGACAAACGCTTTCCCAGCTTCGAACTCCTTATACGACCTCTCATACCAAATGAATCCAGCAACGAACACCAACAACGTTGCTCCAGCGTAAGCCGTTCCAAGTGGTACCGAGCAGTCCCAAGATAGGGATCTAGCAAGAATCGGATTGGGGAAGGGTTTTAAGGGCTGGTTAAAACGTGCTCGACAGAGCAGAGAGACTGTTAATGCGAAGAGGACGAGCCCGAAGCGGAGGTGGGAGAGGAAAGTCCTTTCGAAGGCTGTTGATTCAAGGGCGACCAGTCGATCGGTCAGACTGCGAAGCATCGCAAAACCGATTGAACGTATGCTCACCACAATAGTCTCTAGCATGACTTCCAAGATTTCTAACTGCTGACGTCCCGCCATACCAAGAGGCGTCGCTGGCTTCGGAGGGCTGTGCTCGACGCACGCGAGAAGCCCACAATAGAGGCTCTCGCTCTGTACCCGCCCGAGGATGCTCACCCATAGCGACTAGAGGCGGGTCGAAACAAGAAAGAAAAATGCTCTTGTGCAGCTACACCGTCCATGGCTCCAATGCGTCACGACAAGTATTTGAGAGATCCGTACTTAGCACGGCCCCGTTATCGAAGGCGCAATTCCGAAGCACCATTTCGCCAGCAGGGAGCTATGATATAATACGAACCGATGCCAGTGGCCAGTCTCAGTCCGACTTGCGGTCCATCAGATGGGACGACGTCGACGGGGTTATCCAGCAATCAAAGGTACGATCGGTCCGGGGGGGCCAAGCATGACGTTCGCCAAGAAGATTGTGCCCTCGTGGAGCTGTCGGAATATCCTGGAAATGAAAACAGGCACGTAGCCGAGTTTGAGCGGAGAAGTGCGGAGGTCGAAGGCTGCAGGATTCTAATGAACGATCTGTCCAAATCTTCCAGCACTGGAGCGGTCTTGTAGCAACCAATGTAGTTGGGTTCAGTGCTAGGACAGTCTATATGAGTATCGAGGTATAATTGTAAGGTGATGGAGTCGTTTTATGGCAAACCACGACTGGGAGAAGTCTGTTGAATTTGTCCCAGTCCGTTCTACAAAATCAATGAGGACCCTTGATCCTCCGCACGCAGAGCGATTCTTTTCCAACATCATTGGGTAGAATGATTAGGCTGGGATGCCAACTAGAAATACAAGCGCTCAGGTTCTCTTCCTTCCTTCCTCCACTTTCAGCTTACGGCGCTACTGTCAAAGAACAACAAGAGAGCCGTTGCTAAAATCAACAAGGCCACGGCTCCCATCATAATCTCGTACAGTCTAGACGCGCTCCAGAGGCGGGATAAGTCAGTCCAAGCCGGACAAATTCGGGTCTCCCATCGTATGCGCACTCACCTGGAGTCTCCTCCAACGAACCCTCTTCTTAGTCTGAAGGTTCGATAGGACCTCTCATAATATACATAGCCAGCGGAAAGTACCAACAACGTAGCTCCAGCGTAGGCGTCTCCCAAAGGCATGGTAACATCCCCGATTAATGTTATTCGGTCGGGAAGTGGGATCCTCTTTCCGGGCGTAGGGAAGCGCACTCGGCAGAGGAAGGAGGTGGTCAATGCGAAGAGGACCAGGCCGAATCGGATGTGAGATAAGAAGGTCCGCTCTAGAGCTATCGACGGAATTCCGAAGGCGGGGGAAAGGGGAAGCCCTGAGTACGGCCGGGCGGCAAAAACCCGACGAAGGCACTCACCACAATAGTCCCTCGCATGGCTTCCAGTATTTTTCATCGGCGCTGTAGCACCGTACCAAGGCCCATCGATGGGATAGTCTTCATAGTCCGATATTACGCTTCCATACTCCGATACTGCGCTTCGACTTGTGTGACGTCGGATCACCGTCGGCACAGCCAATAACGGTTGTCTCTCGTCCATGGCAGAGATAAAGAGGGTGGAGGGAATACGAAGTCAAAGTAGCTGAATTGCCAAGGTTCTTGGAGTATGGCTGGGTATTTGAGGGGAGCAAGCAAAATGCCCCCCGTTATCAGGGGTAGTGAAGGCGCAATCGCGAGCCTCAATTTCGTCAAGACTTGATTCAGCGACACACAAAAAGCCACATCACAAAGCCTCGAAGATGACAATTACAAAATACCCATTGGTCTTTAGCTCAAGCAGATACCGGAATAGCTGTCCTTGATGTACTTTCTTTTAGGAGAGAGAGTAGAGAAATTAACCAGCCTTGGTGGGTCTACGTCACGTCACGCTCTCGCCCCAACGTAACGTCGCAAATTGTGACAGGGCTCGTTCCGGTCACCACTCCGGCCCGGGTCCGAAGCCTTCAGATCTCAAGAAATCCTACGATGATTGCTAGCACAATACGACTTCGCTTAGGTGGGGTTACGTGTCTTTAGTTGGTCCACAGTACCCTCGTTATGTGGGGCTGTTTGGGCTGGCCTGAAAGGAGGAGGGGCGTAAAGAGTTCGTTCAGATGGCGCTTGCTGATCGACATGCATTTGGGTATCGTATGATTATTTTTGGGTAAGTAGATAAGGATGGGAACGTATGCAAGCGACCTTGTTGTCTGACGTAGTGGCATTCCAAATAGCATTAGGATCGGTCTGGAATATAATTTTTTGGGCGAAGCCTTCCATCAGTACCCGTCGCAACAAGCCGGTCAATACCACACCTACCTCGCCCACATTAATTTTCCCAAAATATACGCAAAGACGGCAAGAGCCCATCTCGATTTCAGCGACCAGCGAGACTCTCGGAGAAAAATAGCAGAGATGTAGCCAGAATTAGGATGCACACGCCACTCATCGTCGCCTCATGGAATCTGCGAGGATCAAAAGTGTCGGCAACTCGCAAGAACGACCTCCGGCTTCAAGCATTCGAGGAAAGAGAAGCACTCACTTCGAATCTCCGTCGATGAAACCTCTCCCTATCCTCATACAGTGATATATGCTCTCATACCAAGTCCACCCGGCTATCAAGGTCATCAACGTAGCCGCTGCAAACGTCGTTCCTAATGGAATCACCACCAACCCAGGGAGACCAATTTCGTCTGGCACCGAGTCGTCATCCGGGCTAGGGAAGCGGGAACGGCAGAACAGAGCAGTTGCCAGCAAGAAAAGCACGAGACCAAGACGGATATGGGACAGGAAGGTTCGCTCGGCGGCTGAGATAAAAATCGAAACCGAATCAGTCGTCCATCCAAAAATGGTGACTTTGATACTCTTGGAAATGCGCTCACCGCAGTAGTCTCGGGCGTGGCTCCCATCGTTCTTCAATGTGGTTATCGAACCATACCAAGGATCAGATCTCAAGCCACAAGGCGGCGAGCGCGACCGAGACCGATCTGCCAACAGAGGCTTTCTCTCCCCGACACTCGGCGAGTAGTTGGAAGGGGTAGCGTTGAGCAAGTTATATAGGTTGGCCGTTAAACAACGGGTATCCATGGCCAATTAGGAAGGTAGAGATAAGAGTGGAGACTAGCGTGGAGTAAGCAATCAAGAACGGAGGCAGTCAGATCGAAGGTCTGGTCTTTTCTGAGCCAAGTGCGTGCACTAGAAATACCCCAACAAAGAGGGATTACAGTGATAAGCGAGTTTAGGCCCGAGGATTGGACGGAAGAAAAGAAGAAAAGAGGAGGGCGCGGGAACAAGTGCTCGTCACGTGTCTCCAAGCCCCGCTTCCAAAAGTCAGGTGTGTCCTCGGTTACGTACCCGACCTCTAGTACGTCCTCGGGACGAAAAAATAGATAAAGGATAGCTTCTTCGCAGATAAGGTGGTGTCAGCGCAGTCGAGGCGCCCATTATCCTTTAGATCATCAAAGCGAGATTCACCACGTGCTATCAGGGTGCATCTGCAACTCAACCAAAGGTCAAGCTATCAGAAACAGAACACATTGCAATAGTAGGGATTGACTTAAGTAGCGGTAGAGCAACAACGATTAACGTGTGGCGACAAAGAATATCTAATGGACGGCAGCCAACGACGGTCTCGCGTGTCTATTTCGCGAGGGATTTAAACTGTTTTACAATCGTCCACGAAAAGCAATATCGCTGTGGCTAAAATAAGAGCGGAAACGCCGCCGACTGTCACCTCCTGCAACCTGAGGAAGGCATCGCAATCAGTTCACTTGGGGTAGCCGAGGAGGAAGAAATGAAGTCACTTCGATTCCCCTTCAATAAACGCCTGCCCTCGCCTCAAGGACCTGTAAACGGTCTCATGCCATATCCATCCTACCAGCAGGGTCAACATTGCCGATCCAGCGAACGCAGACGCCAATGGGATCCTAAATGGGCCGTAGACAGCGATTTTATCCGGAACAGGACGCTTCCCCGGGTGAGGAAAACGAGATCGGCAGAGAAGAGAAGCGGCTAAGACGAAAAGAACGAGTGCGAAACGGAGATGGACAAGAAACGTCCGCTCGACGGCTGCAAGGGCGTAACCGCTCGTGATCCATGACGACGAGAGAAATTCATTGAGAATTCTCACCACAGAAGTCCCGAGATGCACTGCCCTCGTTTTTCACTTTAGGGGTTGTTCCATACCATGGTTCTTCAACGGATGTGTCGCTCCTTGTTGATGATGCAGGTGAAGCTAACAGTGGTTGCCTTTCGTCCACTCCCCGAGCGCATGAGTCCATAATAATGTTGAAGCAGTGGCAATGACTCCAGATCTCCTAGAAGAGTCAATGCTATTCCTCTTTTGAGATAGGTTCGGAGAGGAGCCGCTTGCGGGGCGACGTTATCGAACACAGTCGAAAGCAATCCTGTTAGACACACCACACAACTGCTTGGTTTCATGTACCCTAGAGATAATATCCTTACATGGATGCTTTACGGAGCCAGTCTGATTAGTGTTTAGGTGGTGGATGGGGCACAATGGTGCACAGGAGGGCGCGGGAAAGTGAGCCAGCACTTCGATCACGTGCAGTCAAAACAAGCAAACCAAGCGGGGTTTGAAAGTGAACTGGCCTTCCCACGATGCGACACGGGTATAAAGAGGGAGGCATCCGTCTTGCAGCCTTCATCACCTCATACTTCTCTACCACCACCTCCTCCAGCCCCCTCAAGTTTACCTCAACCACCCTCTACTTACATTCTAAATGGCCCCATCAAAGGTTGCAAGCGACAAGCCCGCCTCCACTGCCGGCAAGGTGAGGCAAACGCGACTTATCGTGTGGTTTTGAATTTGGACTGACAACAGGGCGCGTTGATTTCCCCATCCATAGGCCCCAGTCAAGTCGACTGAGAAGGTCGCTAAGAAGACTGCCGCTGGCAAGAAGACCGCTACCTCTTCCGCTGGTGCTGGTGGTGAGGAGAAGTCCAAGAAGAGGAGAAAGGTCCGCAAGGAGACCTACTCTTCCTACATCTACAAGGGTGAGCGCGTCAATGCAAATGCATCTAGAAAGTCCTCGAACTCTAACCTTGTGGGTTCGCTTAGTCCTCAAGCAGGTCCACCCCGACACTGGTATCTCGAACAAGGCGATGGCTATCCTCAACTCCTTCGTCAACGACAGTGAGTTTTCTTCCCCATTTAGTCGAGAACAATGACTCATAAGCACTCCTTCCAGTCTTCGAGCGTATCGCTGAGGAAGCCTCTCGTCTCGCCCAATACTCCAAGAAGACCACTATCTCTTCGCGCGAGATCCAGACTGCTGTCCGCCTTATCCTCCCTGGTGAATTGTCGAAGCACGCCATTTCTGAGGGTACTAAGGTCTGTCGCACGTCTTCCTTTGATAAATTTTCGAATACTGACGTGAAATCAACCTCATACAGAGCGTTACCAAATTCTCTGCTGGTGCCAAGTAAAAAGGATGGCGATCTTATTAGACCCCTCACATCTTGTTGGGACCGTAATTATTACTCGCTTTCCCCCTTGATTGTGTACTTTATTATCGTGATCTGTTGGTCAGTTGTATCATCATACTATTTTACATCATTTACGTCCGATCGTGTGGCAATCTCGCCCTGGTTACGATGATGTCGCCTCGTTGGATAAAGGAAGATACTATTACGTTCGGGAAGTGTAAATCTAAAGCCACGTATGTCTTGCTGATATAGCCATAGCTCGGCGGGAAAGCGTTGCGGCCCCCGGAAGTATCGTCATGACAGATGCTGGTGGACTTACCATCATAGCTACAAAGTTCCGCGATGCTTGGATAATTCTTGCAAAAGATCGTCCGCAGAGGGCCTGGTTCACACATGTGGTCGATGACCCACAATCGTATCGGACAATAATAATACCCTTAAGCTTTCTGCAACGTTCTGGTTCTATATGCCGTCGGGTTCTGCACTACTGATTATTACCCTTACCGCTTGTGAAATATTTGATACCGCGCGAATTTGCAGCTCGAGGTTGAATTTGTAGGAGTAGGTCGAAATAGTTCCGAGACGAGATGAAAATGTACGGTGCGATTAGAATCCTACCCCAGTTGCGGCAGTTAGCAACTCAATCTCAATCGGAGCTATAAGGTGCCACTCACCGTATTTGTTCCCGGCCTCTTTCCTGTTGCGACGACCTTCCGCAAGCTTCTCCTCGATAACCGCCCGATTCGAGTATGCCTCTTGCAGCAGGGTGGACAGCTGATGTCTGGATCGGGCGACTGTGCCGCTCTTTTGCTGAAAGAGTCACGAGCATGTCAGCAACGATAAACGGGATGATGGATTTCGAGCAACGTACCGTGGCAATGGTAGGTGGCGGGGCAACCACAGTGGCGGGTTTGGCAGTGAGGCCCTTTGCCTTCTCTCGCTCTGCGAGTTGGGATTTCTTGAGCTCCTCGACCGCATTGACGCTGACCATGTCCTCGTTTTCGACACCTTCCCATCCCTTTCCATTTTTCTCCTTGCCTTGTTCTGTATACTGAGCTTGCCAGCTCTGCCAGTACTTCTTGTAGAACTCGGGATCGTACGCGGCCCATTCGCCGTTGGGCATCTGATAGTAGCCAGGATAAGGATCGAAGGGAGTAGGTGGCGGCGGTTCGTATTCCTTCACTTGCGGCGCCGCGGATAGAGTCGAAAGGCGAGATGTACTGGATGACGACGTTGAAGGTTTTGACGAGGAAGGCTTCGGACCTTTCAACATATTGGATGAGCACTGAGCGTATAATATGCAGTGTCACGAATACTTACCGAGTGAGAAGAAGTCCTCTTCTGGTTCGGGAAGTTTGGGTGCTCCTGTTCGCGAGGCACCAGACGAGCTAGACGCAGCGGCTGTATGATATGTTGGTAATCCGGAACCAAGAGTTTTGGTCAAAGATGGTGCCGGTGTCGTCCTGGGCTTGCGCAGGTGAGGAGGGAGGAAGGCCAGTTTGGGATCGTCCTCCTCAGGTGCAGCCTGGGTGGCTCCAACCATGGTTGGTGCGTCAGCGACGCTGACGTCCTGGCCTCCTCCACCACCACCCAAAACCTTCGGCAGTTCCGCTGGTTTCTCTGGCGCAGCCTTCTTCGGTGCTGGAAGCATGCCAAGCAGGGACGATGAACCAGCCCCAACTCGTTTCTCTCCGTCTGTGTCCAACCGCCGTTTCTTGGCTTGCGGTTCATCGGCATCATCGTCCTCGGCAGGCTTCAGAGCGGCAACTGTTATCTTGACAGGGCCATCGCGTTTCTTCGACTTTGTTGGCGGTGGAAGATTGAGGCCGCCCGGTGAAGGCGACGATGCTTTGGTGGGTTGTGGTAGAGCGATTGACCCTGTCTTCTTCGCGGGTGGGAGTAACGATGCTAATGAACTCTTGGGCTTCGTTTGAGGAGGTGCTGCAGAGGGCTTGGACACCGGCTTAACTGAGTCGCTGGTGTCGCTTTCCGCATCGCTGCCGTAGTCGTCGAGGCCGAGCATGTCGTTCAAATCTGGGCGGTGAGGAGAATTCCAAGAGCGCACAAAGACCGACAAATCGTCCCACAGCCCCTTTTGGCTGCTGCCCCTTCCTTTCCAACCACCACTCGCTACCACCACCACCCATGCTCCTATCTCTATTCCTTTCGGTCCTCTCTATTAACTGTGATCTTACAAGGGGCGCTAGCGGTATCCAACAGCAGCCTTTCAACTCCGGAGACCTTTCAAGCCAAGCGGCGGCTTCCACTTTGACCTTCAAATTAGTGCATGATCATGGACAAGCGTATCCTGAGGAATCATCCCTCAAGTCGTCAGCCGGACCGCAAGAACCTCTCGTAGTGTTCAAGAATCCGCAGCCTGGCCACGCTGATTATGCCCCTCCCGCTGCGGTCATCAAGACGAGACCAATGAGAGTCCGGCGGCCGCGTTCCCAAAGCGCATTTCATGATGCCCGACGGGAAGCCAGGGTCAACGGAATCAGCACGTGTATAGACTGGGATGACATTGAAGTGCCTGGGCCCGACATTGAAGACAGGGAGACCTTGTTGGAGTTGGCCAAGATCACAGGGAATGCATACGCACTGGATTCTGGCTCGAAGGATTGGTATCCATTAGATGGAAAGTGGAACACCGTAAGTCTCTCCGCCGACTCTTTTCTGACTGCTACATCTTAACCCCATGGTTCGCAAGTCCACTCCCTTTGGTTGGGAGGTCGATGGCGATGGTTTTCGAGGTCATGTGTTCGCAACTGCGGACAATTCGAGCGTGATTTTGTCGATCAAGGGGACCACTCTTATCGGCGGACCCACAGTCAAAAAGGACAAGATAAACGACAATAGGTATGCAGATACCGTTGTAATCGAGGATCCAGACTGACACCTCGCGCATTAGGTTGTTCTCCTGCTGCTGCGGATATGTTAACTGGAGGTGGAGAATGAATACCGTCTGTGACTGTTACTCCAGCGGTTACCGCTGCAGCAACGAGTGCATCCGAAACGCACTACTTGAGGACAGCGTATTCTACACAGCTGGTGTCGTAAGTAACGGTATCCGACGTGTGATCTGGCGATTACTTATCAACCTGCGTAGAACCTGTACAATAACTTGACCTACCTATACCCAACAGCAAATATTTGGATAGTCGGTCACTCTCTCGGCGGGGCACTGGCATCTTTACTGGGAACCACGTTCGGAGTTCCGGTGAGAACCTCCACCATGTCACCATTCACATGAAAACTGACGCCAAGCTTGCCATAGGTTGTTGGCTTTGAGGCACCAGGAGAACGGATGGCTGCGAAGCGACTTCATCTTCCTATGCCA
>WSUB01000089.1:0-60935 GCA_019633425.1 Tulasnella sp. 424 | reverse complement strand
CAAGCTTGCCATAGGTTGTTGGCTTTGAGGCACCAGGAGAACGGATGGCTGCGAAGCGACTTCATCTTCCTATGCCACCACCTTCCCCTTTCAACTTGGATTCTACATACCATGTCTACCATACTGCCGACCCTGTGCCCCTCGGTGTATGCGCGGGCTGGAACGGACTTTGCTCCAAAGGTGGCTACGCATTGGAAACTCGATGCCATCTGGGCAAGTCCATCGTATATGACACTGTGGAAAAGAAAGGATGGTACAATAGCTTGGCGAGACACCCTATCAAGGTCGTGATCACCCAGGTTCTGAATGAGGATTGGGGCAATGTGACGAAAGGGGAAAGGGCAGTGCCTGAGGCGACTTCTGAAGAGGACTGTGTGGTGCGTACATCCCGTTTGATGTTTGCACCTGAGACTGACCTCAAATTCAGGAATGCTTTAAGTGGGAATTCATTGACGGCGCAAAGGAATTCCCATCGGAAGGGTGTCCTCGGAAATCATGAAGAGGAGATAAGTTGTGGTATAATATGGATTTGTCATCGTGAGCATAATGGATTCGGTGTGTACATAATTACCCGCGCATTATAATGCCTCCCTCGCCGAGCGCTCGGACGTTGGGATTCTATAGCCTGTTGGGCCGTTTCACCCGCATGGCCGGAAGCAAATATGCATATGAGGGTACACGTTCAGAAGATCTACCAAATCTCTCCGCAAAGTCGTGCGGGGTCCCTTCGCCTCTTGCTTCGTCAAATATTGCTCTTCTTCCTCGTCGATCTGACGCTTTCCAGAGACCAGATCGACCTCCGCTGGTGGGATCACCTTCGTGCGATACACTATCCTGTAGCCCTGCGAAACCGGGGAGAGTTCCGTAAATATGTGCAGCGAATGCTAGGTAGTCGGTCGGCGTACCAGCCACAAAACGAAGAATACTGGTGCCCCGATATAGCTGGTGATGAAAGTTTTGTGATTCCATGGCATGAACGTGTGAAAGGCCTGTCGTCGTGTTTAGAATGGACTAGCGCCTATGCGGTGTGTAAAATAAAAACGGACCTTAAAGAAGGTGATGATGCCAGTGATGACGAGAGCAAAGTACGACCCATACGGTTGAAATGGCACGCGGTAGGGCAAGCTGCTTCGAGGAATGCCTTGGACATCCAATGCTTTCATGAAACGACTATACAGAAAACGCAACAACAGTTAGATCTTCAAACCGCATCCTTTCGAAAATCCAAACCGTACAGGGTAATCAAATAGAATTGAATTATTAGATTAGTGACTGTTAGCGTGGTTCGCGCGTCGCGCAGGCTGCTTTCAGGGGGAGGGATAAAAAGTCCCCTTGCGGGAAGGATCGCGCAAAGTGCCATTCGGGTTTTTGCTCTAAAGGCACCAAACTTGGACAGATGCTTCACTATCAAGCTGAAAATACTCTTATGCAGTTTCAAGGCCATTGAGATATTGGGAGGACTAATTAGCGGCAGGATCTACTTCCGCTGTGCGCTGGGGAGACTGTCGAAGGGGATCGAAGCGAAGTGACGAAGTCCTCCGACACATTTCGACTCTTGTGAGAAATGAATTTTCAGAGTTGTCGAAGTTGACTGTTTTTCGAAGGAGATCGAAACCTCCTTCGAACTCCGTGGCAACACTAGGCGCTCGCCCCCCAACGACATTGCAACAGATATAGCTTCCCGCAGAATGAACGGAGAGTCATGAAACTAAATATGACTACTGAAGGTATGGGATAATATCTAAATCCGCACCCTCTCCCTAGTTGCTGTGTCGAGGGGAGGAGATATAAGGGAAAGTTTCCGAAGGGGTACACGAGTAGCGCCTCCTTGGGGCAAAGCTAGTAATACCATTTCCCAACATGTTGCTTCCAACGTTTGCAATAAGGCTATACAAAAGATAAGCTACAGTTTATACTAATACATCGAGTGCACTTGCAGGAGTGGTGAGGGAGTCAACGAGGAGGAGCGTGCACCTTGTCCTGGGTCCCTCGGTGAGGAGAATTCGAAGAGCGCACAAAGACTTGCAAATCGTCCCACAGCCTCTTTTGGCCGCTGCCCCTTCCTTTCCACGACCACCCATGCTCCTATCTCTTTTCCTTTCTGTCCTTTCTCTCAACTCCGATATTACGAGGGCTAGCGGTATTCAACAGCAGCCTTTCAACTCTGGAGATCTTTCAAGCCAAGCGTCGGCTTCCACTTTGACCTTCAAATTGGTGCATGATCATGGACAAGCGTATCCTGAAGAATCGTCCTTCAAGTCGTCAACTGAAACACAACAACCTCTCATAGTGTTCAAAGACCTTCAGCCTGGCCACACTGATTTTGCCCCTCCCGCGGTCATCAAGACGAGGCCGATGAGAGTCCGGCGGCCGCGTTCCCAAAGCGCATTCCATGAAGCACGACGAGAATCCAGGGTCAATAGGATTAGCACGTCTATAGACTGGGATGACATTGAAGTGCCTGGACCCGACATCGAAGACAGGGAGACCTTGTTGGAGTTGGCCAAGATGACAGGGAATGCGTACGCACTGGATTCCGGCTCGACGAGGTGGTATCCGTTAGACCCAAAGTGGAACACCGTAAGTCTCTCTGCCGGCTCTCTGGCTACCACATCCTAACCTCATGGTTCGGAAGTCCACTCCGTTTGGTTGGGAGGTCGATGACGACGGGTTCCGAGGTCATGTATTCGCAACTGCGGACAACTCGAGCGTGGTTTTGTCGATCAAGGGGACCACCCTTCTCGGCGGCGGACCCACAGCCAAAAAGGACAGGATAAATGACAATCGGTAGGCAGATATATTGTTGTAATCGAGGGATTAGACTGACACCCCACGCTTTAGGTTGTTCTCCTGTTGCTGCGGATATGTTAATTGGAGATGGAGAATGAATACCGTCTGTGACTGTTACTCGAGCGGTTACCGCTGCAACAACGAGTGCATCCGAAACGCACTACTTGAAGACAGCGTATTCTACACAGCTGGTGTCGTAAGTAACGGTATTCCATGTGTAGCTCGGTGATTACTTATCAAGCTGTGCAGAACCTTTATAATAACTTAACCTACCTATACCCAACAGCAAATATTTGGATAGTCGGTCACTCTCTCGGTGGCGCACTGGCATCTTTACTGGGAACCACGTTCGGAGTTCCGGTGAGGACCTCCACCATTTCACTTTCACCTGAATACTGACGACAAGCTTGCCATAGGTTGTTGGCTTTGAGGCACCAGGAGAACGGATGGCTGCGAAGCGACTTCATCTTCCTATGCCACCACCCTCCCCTTACAACTTGGATTCCACGTACCACGTCTACCATAATGCCGACCCTGTGCCCCTCGGTGCATGCTTAGGCTGGAACGGACTTTGCTCCAAAGGTGGCTACGCTATGGAAACTCGATGCCATCTGGGCAAGTCTATTGTATACGACACTGTGGAAAAGAAGGGATGGTACAATAGCTTAACGAGACACCCTATCAAGGTCGTGATCACCCAGGTTCTGAATGAGGATTGGGGCAATGTGACGGAAGGGGAAAGGGCAGTGCCTGAAGCCTCTTCTGAAGAGGACTGTGTGGTGCGTACATCCCGCTTGACGTTTGCACCTAGACTGACCCCAGATGCAGGAATGCTTTAAGTGGGAATTCACTGACAGCGTAATGGAAGGACCATCGGAAGGGTGTCCTCGGGAATCATGAAGAGCAGATAGGGTGTGGCATGATCTACAGATTGGACCTTCAAGGATTTATCATCGTGAGCATAATGGATTTGGTTTGGGAATAATGACCCGCGCATTATAATGCCTCCCCCGCCGAGCGCTCGGACTTTGGGATTCTATAGCTAGTTTCGCTGCTTTAATCGCATTGCCGGAGACAACAGGAAGTCATATGCATGTGAGGGTATATGTACAAAGGATCTACAAACATAGCGGACTACAAGGAGTCCCAAATCTTTTGCAAAGTCGTGCGAGGTCCCTTCGCCTCTTGCTTCGCCAAATATGCCTCTTCTTCCTCGTCGATCTGGCGCTTCCCAGAAATCAGATCGACCTCTGCTGGTGGGATCACCTTCGTGCGATACACTATCTTATAGCCCTACGAAACCATTGAGAGTCCCGTGAATATGTGTAGCGAACGCTAGGTAGTCGGTAGGCGTACCAGCCATAAAACGAAGAATACCGGTGCCCCGATATAGCTGGTGATGAAATTTTTGTAATTCCATGGCATGAACGTGTCAAAGCCCTGTCATGGTGTTTAGTATGGACTAGCGCCTGTGCGGTGTGTGAAATGAAAAAACGGACCTTAAAGAAGGTGATGATTCCAGTGACAACGAGAGCAAAGTACGAGCCATATGGTTGGAATGGCGCGCGGTATGGCAGGCTGCTTCGAGGAATGCCTTGGACCTCTAATGCTTTCATGAAACGGCTATGCAGGAAACGTAGCAACAGTTAAGTCTTCAGCCGCATCCTTTCGGAAAGCCAAAACGTACATATGGGAATAGACAATGCACACTAGAGGGAGTGTCAATGTCAGAAAGTGGCTCATGGTAGACCGTCCAACCCGACTCACTCCAAGTCGTCGCTCCGAAGAACGTGACCAAGCTAACAAAGTAGTTGAATACTTGCGCGCTTGAAGCTGCTACGTTCAGGTACACGAGACAGCAGAACGCAGTGCATAGGATCAGAGCGGGATACGGAACGCCCATGCGGTTGACGCGCTTGAAGATGGCTGGTGCTTTGCCTTCTGCAGCAATGGCGTACAACGTCCGGCTACCGATGTACAAGTCGGAGTTTGCTGCACTGAGAACAAATACTGAGGAGTCGCCAATCGTCAGTCTCATTTGTTTGCTGTCCGAGAGAGAGAAACATACGGAGGATAGCGCCATTGATAACATGGTCCAAGCCTTTGATGGCGAATTTTTTCGCAGCCACGACGAACGGACTGGCAGCAGCGCCGGTCTGCAACCCAAGAGCCCGTCAGCTTGTGAGTGTGAACTATCAGTTAAGAATATGTGTACCTTAGCTTTGGTAGCGGTGAATAGATCGGGGTCGTTGGAGGGAACAATGAGACCGATCACGAACACACCACCGACCTACGTCGAGATGTGATGGGTCAAAAAATCCCTTCGAACGCACTTCATAGGTGAGCTCACATAAAAGATGAGGATACGCCAGAAGGTCCTGCGAATTGCACGAGGAATATTCTTTCGCGGATTCTCTGCCTCCCCAACAGTAACACCGATGAGCTCGGTCCCCATATACGCAAAAAGCTAGCACGAAAGCATTGCTGTCAGCATAAGGATGGGTAGAGTGCAGGGTCTCGTCAAAGACTTACGGCATTAGTCATGACACTCCAAACACCCAAGAACTTTCCCAAAGCGCCTTCTTTCAGGTAGTACGCAAAGACTCCTGGGTTTTGCCAGTAACGGAATCCAACGCGGTCGTGATGAGGATTGCCACCGAGATCAGAAATCAACCCGAATAGGATGAGGCCAATCAACGCGAGTACTTTGATGCCGGACATCCAGAATTCCAGCTCGCCGAAAAAGCGGATGCCGAGGAGGTTGATGAGGAGGACTGGATCATCCCATTCAGTAAAAGCACGTACGACAGGTCCAGAAGGGACTTACCGAGGACGATAAAAATAGTCATCCATACGGCGATGTGAACTTTGGCTTGTTTGTCCCAGTAGCGAATGACGATGCTGATCGGCTTGGCAGTCAGATACTGAAAGGCCGACTAACCCGCAACGTGGTTGACATACCCTGCAGCCGACAGGTTGTTTGGTGTGACAATGAGGTATTTGAACTGATTGCAGGAGAGAGCCGTCAGCGTGGGGAGTCCTTAGAAGTTAGCGAGCAAGCGAGGTGAACTACCAGATAGTTCCATCCCAAAGCGAATCCTAAAGCTGGATCAACGAAACGGCTTGCCTGAAACGAGTGCAGTGTTAGATTTGGGCAACGGTTCACAAGCACTGTGGCTTACATAGCCGCTGAATCCTTTCTTGTGAGGCAAGTACGCCGACATCTCGCCAAGGGCGCACATCACCAGGTAACTGCGTGACCCGTATCAATCTCAGATATTACGGCTGCGCTATACGACTTCTTACCAGACGAAGCCCACAAAAGAATATCCCAGAAGCATGCCCAATGGGCCGCCGCGCCTCAATGCTGTCCCGGAACCGATAATCAAGCCTGTTCCAACGGCGCCTCCCAACGCTACAGCAGGGTGTCAGGCATAAACGGAAGGACGGACCCATCTCACGTTCTTACCTATCATAGAGATCTGACGAGCCTTGAGACCACGATGCAAGGTTTCTTCTGCTTCGAGGAGAGTTGGGTCTTCCTCGACGCGTGAGGTCGAGGAAGACACAGGCGCGAAGGCGGGAGGAACTCCCAGCTTTTCCGAGTCGTAACCAAAACTTGTCTTACTCATCTCGAGAGTAGGTCGAGTCCGCAGACTGGGAGGAGCAGAAAGAAGGGGGATTGGGTTTCAAGGAATGGGCGGGTTTTGTGATCCCAGCCAAGGTATTTGTTATCCTGGTGGAGCTCCAAAGTTCACGGCATAAAGGTCATAACGGACGGAGAGGACAAGACGGGGCCGTTTTGTTCCATGCGTTGCCAAGCATCGCTTAGAGGAAGGTGCAAAGGAAGCATGCAGAGGCGGAGGATGGGCGAGTTCGAAGCCCGGCATTTGCGGTAGAATTTCCCACAGCCTGTCACGGCCTTCTCTTCAACGACCACACACCCGCCCTCACCCACAAGACCTAGAACCTCGCTGCACCATGGTAAGCCACGGAATCCAAGGGACCCCTCAAACCCACTCTAGCTCTAACGGTCGGAAAACAGTCAGCCTTGTTTAACTTCGAATCACTTTTGCTCGTCCTGCTCTTGATGATTTGTACGTGTACATACGTACGAGCGGTGGCTCCCGGCTTAGTAGACCGAAACAAAGAAGGGTAAGCGGAAACTTCCCCAATCCCAGAAGTCTTCTATCCTTATCTGTTTTCCCGCTATCCTTAGATTCCTTGGCGTCTTCTTCAAGTTTGCCCGGATAGGTGGGTCATGCCATGTGGCAGCAAGCTCCGTTTGACGTGTCTCCGACGCTGCGCAATTTCTACAGGGGAACGACTATCACCATACGTGGCAATAGCCTGCATCGTTATGGCTGTTCGAAAAATTGTGTAACAACCTATCAACGTCCACTGCAGGAGAACTACCATCACGCTGGTTCCTTGTGGAAGCCTTGCACCCCACGAATCAGCACTGGGGCTTCACTATTTAGGGTATATTATACAAGACTTGGATTCCGAAAAATAACTCGATGGGTCCCAGTTACAATACGTAATCTACCTTATCATGGCTTCGTGGACCACGCTTCCAAAGTTTTCTTCGCGGCTACATCCACAATATTTTTGGCCTTTGCCCCCGCAGCCAGCTTCTGATCATCCCCATCGACTTCCATCGCTTTCGGTACAAGAGCCTCTAGCGCCGCCCTCGTGGCCTGCTTAACCTTTTCGGCATCCTCCGAGGAATCCTTCCCTAAAGTACCTAGCAGTGTGCAAGCGTTCGCGATGAGACCTAGTGGGAAGAATTTGTTGGGATTCCGTAGGATCACGACGATCATGTCCAGTGGGCTGGAGCCTCGGGATGAGAGGGCTTGGCCGTTTGTAGATCCTGACGGGGGTGCTACCGCCTGACCAGATTCCGTGATGCGGTACGGCAACGAAGCCAGGAGTGACTGAAGTACGAGCGGCACTATGAGGTGAACGTGAATTAGCCCGGGAACCGGAATAGCTGAGAGCGGTACGCACTGGCAGGAGGTTGAGTGCTAAGCAGGGTTAGTGCAACAATAGCTTCATTAAGAAGGATGGGATATCGGCCACTTCGGGCGAGCATTTCAGTCAGTGCTTCTGTTGTGTCCAGAGTCAACAGCCTCGCAATAGCCTCCTTCCGCTTCTCTTCATCCACTAGAGGCTCTTCTTGGGGCGCCGCTGGCTTTTTCGCACTGTCAGGTGCAGCGGACTGCAGGCCGTTCAGTCCTGCTTGTTGAAGCGCGAAGAGGCCCTTGATGACATTGACGAGAACACGGGTGCCTTCGCTTTGTACAGTCAACTCGTCCGACCGCTGAGCCAGGTCAAGGATGAGATCCAGTGGGCTGTCACCTTCGGGGTCGTTGGGAATTGGGGTCGTAAGGCGTAAGGCGTTGGTTGCTGGAAGATTCCGGTGTCAGCTATACCATCCTTCCCAGAAACCTGAAGAAACGATCACCATTTAGGTAGCTTAGATGCTTCGCCACACCAATAGCATTAATCTGAACAATCTCGGCGATGTCGCTTTCCCGTCTCCAAATCCCGCTAGCAGCGAGCGCTTCAATCGTCCCTGCAGCTCCAAGTAAAGTTTTATTTTGCGGTGCTTGTGCAAGGTGCTTCAACAATCCCGTGCAGCCATGCTTCACCTTGAGGTTAACCTTGGGCTCGAGGAGAGGAAGAAGAAGCGGCGTTAGCGAGTGCGGCGGTGCCAGAAGAGCGGTAGAGTGAGATTCTGCATAGAGAGAGGTCAATGTTACGGTCGAATGGGTCGACTGGGCCATAATCTCCCTTACCATCTCTCGCTAAGTTGCCCAGAGAAAGCGTTGCACATATTATCAAATCGTCCCTCGCCCCATCCGAGCTTAACTTGATGTCCCGAATCCAGCCAGCCATCCTCTTTACGAACTCTCCGCCGGGGTACTCGGTTGCCTTGTCATCCCATAAGATGGCCAAGCTGTCCTTTTCGCCCGCAACCTCCACAACGGCCTTGATCACCGCAGCCTTGCAGAATCCCACCTTCTTCTCCCAGCTCTGCCGCTCCTTTGGAGTCGAGAACGACGCCCAAAACTTGGGTGGCTCAGACTTCTCGACAAAATCAAGCACTGTGCACATGACCTCGCGACCAGCCAATCCACAGCGGACGCTCTGAGAGTCCAAGGCCAGCGATTCCAACTGCATGGAAACATGATTGAGGATTTCAAGGTCGGATCGGACCAAGTCGTCGCAAGTGCTGGGATCGAAACTGGGTGGTTCTTGTGGTGGTAATTTGGGAATAAACCCGCGGAGGGCTGTGACGAAGAAAGGAAGGGCTTCCGCATCGAATAAAGGTGGTTGCTTCGCATCGTTCGGGGTTCCAGGTGTTGGTCTGTCATCTTCATCGTCGTCGCCTTTGAAATTGGAAATGGCAGTCCAGCCCCAACTGGATAGGCCACTGCGCCACTTCCATTCCTCGACATCCCCGTTGACCCAGCCACCCGGCACGTACAAGGTTGAAGAGAGTTGGAGGATGGTCAACGGGGCACCGGAAGAGACGAGAGTCAACCGGATTGGTTCTGTAGAAGATGTTAGGCGGTTGAGCCAAGTCTCTGGACAAGGGTCAAGTCCTTGGCGCTCACCGTAACCCAAGCTCGCGTTCAATAAAACTCCAATACTGGTTTTGATGAGGCGCAAGTCGTCGATTGGGAGGCGTGAGGAGTCTGTTGTCGAGATCTTCCGCCAGTACGCGTTGAGCATTGCTAATACGGACGACACTACCCCGGCATCGAGGAGGGATTGCCGGTTTCGATCTCGAGTTGAACCCCGTCAGTCTGACAGAAAGCCTTCAGTTTAGGGTAACAGGAGCTCACCATGGTCGCTACAAACGTTCGCGCCGACACGGAGGAGCTCATAAACGGCGGCCTTAGCAGCAGTCGAGGATGGAATCCCCGCCTCTCCCGCAGTGGTGGTTGCAGTTTTGAGTAAACCAGCAAGAGTTTCCGGCAGCGACGAGTCTCCAAGCTGAGTCTTATGATCAACTGCGAAGGGAAGAAAGGGGTCAACCTTCATTTCTGTTACGCCCCCCTCTCAATGCTTACCTTCACCAGACCGAGTCCGCAGCGTATCCGCGATAGTACGAGCCGCGACTTCTGCTGCCTGCCAATCTCCGGCGGCTTTCGGATTCGTCTCCAAAGCTGCTCGTGCACTTTCAAGACTTGAAACTTGGGCTAGAAGGGGGGACGCCATTATGGTAGGTTAGAGGTTAGAGTAGAGTAACAAGTTCTCCGCAGCGGATGAGTCGGTGGTTCAGGTCAACAGACAGAGCGCCCTTCGTTTTTCCCCGCGACCACGCCCACATCCAGTATCTATACACCAGTCAATCTCGGGGCGCTACACAGACCACCGCGTCGGGAATGGCGCCTCGTTCACCGTTACCCTCCTTTACGCATTGTACCGGCTGTACCGGTGCGTTTTCGCGGGTTATCGCCCTCGCGCCAGAGCGAAACTCCCTCTTCGGTGTTAGGGGCTCAATTCCTCGGCGCCTAGGCGAGCTCGAAGCGCACATCCAGCAACTCAAACAGGAAATATCGATACATAAGGGTACAGGCGCCATCGGAGGGGTATACAAGCGGGCGAATAAGAATCAGTCAAGCCTTCGTCTTTTTCTTCTTCATATTTGCCAATGCTGGCAATACAGACGGATCAACGTCAAGCCCAAATTTGTTTGTCAGGGTTGCCATGAAATTGTCTAGAAAGAAAATGTCAGGTCAAGTCTTATTGAAAAGGCGATGTCGCCCACCTAAATCCTGCCGTAAGCTCCAGTACTCGGCCATGAGGTCATTGAGCAATTTCTCATTAGACCTGATATATTCAGACATCTAAGGCAATGAGGCGTTAGGAGTGAGTAACTTGCAAGCGCCAAGCGACTTGCCTCTTTCTCGATAGTCTCGATGTCTTTTCGAAGCAAATCGTGTTCGGCCAACATATTACTGCGAGCCTCATCCACCTGCGAGTACTGTTCTTTGAGTTTTTCGATCTTTTGCATGGAGAGTTCCCGCTTCTCCGCGCTGCTCCTCTGCATGGACTCAAGTTTGTCGTGCGCGAATGCGAGTTGTCTTTCGAGTTGCTACGCGAAAGAGAAATGCATGAGATACCCATAGATGTCAGGCCGGCATTCTTGTCCCCTACCTCGGCTCTTGTTGTTAACTCGCGATGCTCGATAACTCGATTGCTGTAATGAGTCTTCACAGTGTTGAGGTCTTGCTCGCATTTCTCCAACCGCTTTTGTTCGACCTCAATTGACTGAAGTAAGTCGATTGATGTACGATAGTCCTACAAGTCGCAGAAAGGTGATCAACAGGGGGATTCACGGACGTGAAGCAAGAGTATCCCGCTCACCTCCTCGATTATCTGCAACTGGGCAAGTTTTGCCTTGTAATCTCGCTCTTTAGCCTGATTCTGGTCCATAGCAGCCCTCTCTTGCTCGACACTCGCGGAGAGATTCGCAATCGTCCGTCGAAGGCGATCGGGAGACTGAACAATCCTCCCGCGGTCCCGATTGTTTCGTTGCTTTGTCGTATCAAGTTCGGCGGTAACAGTTTCCTATGAAAGCCACCATGTAAGTGATATGAAAGGTAAAGATTCACATATATTAACCCACCCATCTAGTTCGCAGAGCTTGTCCTTCTTTCTTTGCAGCGTCTGCAGCGTTTTTCACTTGCTCAAACTTTTTGTGTTGAGTGTTGAGAAGCTTCTTAACTTGAGCATTTCGTTGTTTCGCTTCTGGGATTTGAGACTCTTCTGCGGCCCTCTTGCGACTGTTTAAATTCAGCCAAGGTGTATGAGATTTGAACAGCGTGGTTGGCGGCCGTGCAAACATACAGCATGGCATTGTACTCTTCCCGTAAACGCTGTTCCTCCTCCAACAGCTCTTGTTCCCGTTGCTTTGCATCTTCCATCCGTTGGATGGTGGAATTGATGAAGTCGGCACGTTCGTTCTTGAAGGCGAGTAGGTTGCGGACGATACTAAGAGTTTTGCGAAGCCGTAGACCGTCTGGACGAGCCACATCTTGTAAAGAGAACCCTTCAACTCCAGCGCGAGTACATAGGTGCCGACTGTGAGTAACGAGTTTGAGTTTGTTTGGCTGGTTTACACTGGGTAGAGACCTTACACCAAGTGGAAGAACATTCGTAACTTTAGCCCTTCACCGTACAGTTCCTAGAGACCGAGTAAGATCAACGAGGTACCCTAACGTGACAGACACTTACAGAATTATCCATATCCTGCATGATAATGTTTCTTGGTCCGTCAAGGTCGTCCAAACGGATGTGCAGGAGTTGCCATATCATCTCGTCGTAAATTGCCTGAACTGTCTGCGTGGACGGCTTGTTTATTTCCTCTACAGAAATATTCAGAGACCATTCTGATAGTAGCTCCACAGCGTCTTGGGCTTTCAGGGTCGGGATTTCGTCTGCCATCAGGACTCGTCAAAGCTTGGTGTCGGTTCAAGTGAGAATCGGGAAACACGGTCACGTGGGCTGCCCCCACGAGTTTGTTTGCCTGAACGTTGCCGGACCACCTGAACCTCCAAGTTTGCCAGGTACAGACCACCGAATTTACAAGCATCAATTACGACTCTGATTATTTGCTACGGCCTCCTTGTAGCCGAGCGATATGGCTAGACAAATCCGTTCTGAAAAGGAGAGCTGCTCGGACCATCTAGCGGGGACCTCGGGTCGGTTTAGCAGTCGTAATGAGGTCGTAGTGGAACGATATTATGCTAAAGCTTTCAGCTTGATATCTCTGCGTTGTCTGAACAGACGGGCAACTAAGATGTCCTTGGGGACTCTATAGCCGCGCGGGCCTCTTCATGACGGGCCCTGGTCTATTGAGCTTGAGGCTGCATCCTTCAGAGCTTCGAAAGCCCAATCTAGTCCATCTATACATCGGGTATCAAGCGGGTCGATTCAATATATAACTTTAGCTAGGCGCCTCGACGTTCATACATGCCAAACGCCATCATCTTCATTTACGCAAATTGTCCAACCTTGCTTGGAGTTCGTCCTCTTCCGACAATCCTCCACCCCCACCCCCACCACGGCCAGCGGATGGCGGGCGAGGTATAACCGGACCAGCACCTTCGCCAAGGGCCACTGCTTGACGCTGGTTCGCCACAACAGTGGGAGCTGCGATACCTGAAGGAGCGTCTGCCAACTTTGAGAGAGTGTCTTGTGAGGACGGAGTCTCCTAGATCATCGTCGAAATGCGTACCTGTTGCTGCAAAGAAACTCCGATTTCATCCAACACCTGCTGTAGAATCTTATCGCCCTCTTCTTCCTCGTCTTCCCCTTCGCCCTCCATGGCGTCATCGATCGTATCGGACATCATTTCCTCTTTCATATCCATCATCGAGCTCTCTTTCTCGAAGTCGTTCAGAACTCGTTGGATAGCAGGGAGATTCAGGCCCCGGTTCATAGACGCCATAGCCTGTATGAAATAGAAACGTCAGTTTCGTGTTGAAATTATTGTCACGGATACTGCGGACTCACTCGCGTAGCGCCCCTCATAGCCTCGGCCATTTGCTGATTACTCCTTAGTGTCTGTATTCGTAGACCGACTGCTTGCAGCTGAGTTCTCATTTGATAGAACTTTTGAATATATCTCCTTGTTCGTACGAGATCTTTCGCCATGACTTTGCATGCCGGCTGAACAAAAACGCAGTTGAGATCAGTCAGAGCTCCTGAGTACCAAGCATCAAAGGCTCACCATCTGGCCTGCCTTCGCACTCTTCTTGATATCTGCTACAAGCTTCTTTTCCTGAGTTTCGAGTTTTGATCGCTCCCTATCGAGCTCTCGTTGAGCTTTGGCTAATGCGCGCTGGTTCTGACGCAGACGCTCCGCGGGCGTAACACTTCGCCCAAAAAGGGTTTCCTAGAGCGAGCACAAATCAACGGTCAGTATAGATACGTGCGCGCACGGGCTTGGATACTTACGACGATGTTCATGTTGGGAAAAGCCGCGAGAGGTCGAGGTGGTTGGTGGTGGTACCAAGGACTCCGAACCGCGGCACGTGTGAATCCATGTTGCGGGCCCAGCCCCTTTCCGAAATCTACGATCATGTCACTGAGGCCAGTTGAATCTCGAACTTCTCTATCGATCGCCCGCTTTTCACGTATTCGCTCGTACTCTTCCAAACCCCCATCCAAAGGTCCCAACCCACTTGCGTTTGTCGGTATCCTAGTAGCAGGTTTTGGTGCATTTGCGTACACTGTTCACGTCCGTCAAGAAACGAACCCAGCTTCAAAGCTCCCTAGACAACATCCCAACCCCTTAATCCCATCAAGGCTCAAAGACCCGTCTGAACAGAAGTAGATAGCATGGGCGTCATCCAGAAAGTCAAGGACGCGTTGCACATTCAGAAGGACAAGGAGCAACCCGGAGCGTCGTCCAGTGGCTCGCAGGAGACCGTGTTTGATGCGAAGAAGGTCACTGTCGTCTTCGTGCTAGGAGGCCCCGGCGTCGGTAAGTTGATTCGACCATCGCGACTGGGGGCTATGGGGCCTATCCAAAATTCTCTCCACCAGGCAAGGGAACCCAATGCGCGAACCTCGTTCGGGATTACGGATTTGTTCACCTCTCTGGTACGTAAGATCGCGCTCACTATTCAGATCCCCAGCTCACATACACCGACGTTAGCTGGAGACCTGCTGCGGGCAGAACAGAACCGTGAAGGATCACAATATGGCCAACTCATTCGGGACTATATTCGAGACGGGAAGATCGTGCCGATGGAAGTGACTATCAAACTGCTTGAGAATGCCATCCGCGAAGCCCTCGAAAACCCCAAAGCTGATGCTGGCGCCGGCTGGGGTGATGGCCAAGGACGTTTCCTCATCGACGGCTTCCCGCGGAAGATGGACCAGGCCCTGGAATTCGACAAGTCTGTGAGTGCTCATAATAAAGACTCAGATGCCCCTTATGCTTACGCGTGTTATACAGGTCTGTCACTCGGCCTTCGTCCTCTTCTTCAAATGCTCTGAGGAAGTGATGCTCCAGCGACTGTTGGAACGAGGAAAGACCAGCGGGCGCGAGGACGATAATGTGGAGAGCATCAAGAAGCGATTCCGTAAGACCATTTTCGCTTCCACGATACTTGAGATTCTAACTGAATTATCCTCCCGACAGGCACATTCGAAGAGACCAGCATGCCTGTCGTGGACATGTACAGGGAACAGGGGAAACTTGTGGAGGTACGTTTGCTCTTATCATCCGTCCTGGGCTTGGCTGAATGCTTGTCACCAGGTTGACTCTGAGAAGACTATCCCCGAAGTCTACGTTGACGTGAAGGTGGCTATGGACGCCAAGTTTGCCGGTACAGGAGTTGCGCCGAAGGCTTAGACTACAGCCAACCCCATTTTACGCAGTGTCATCTTCAATAACTCAACGGAATGTATAATTGATCTCATAGCTGGATACAACCTATCTCATCCTGCTCCCGGCCCGACTTCGTGGTCGATCCCCTGACAAAATCAGAACCAAAATGAAACCGAAAAGCTCAGCTCTTCGCTTCTCATAGCATGCCACCATCCAGGCGGCAAGAAAAGCATATCTTCAGGTTCCAATACGACACTCATCGCTTGAGGGACGACCCTTCTGGCGAATTCTGGCCATTCTCGAGTCGCGCTTGCTGTGTCTTCGGCGAAAACATCCACTTGAGATGTGTTCTTGACGTTCTCTCCGGAAGCGTACATGAAATCCGCGACCGAGGGAGGAGCAATCCAGACCGTCTTGCGACCTACGACTTGGACTGGCAGTTCGGTCCTTCAGTCAGGGATGTATTACAAACTTTGAGCTGACTCACCAAAGCAGTTGAAGTATGGATCAAAGTGAGCCGGTGACATGGTATTTTGAGGTCCGAGCCAAGCGTTGATGACGAGTCGTTCGTCGTTCATGGGGGGTCGATATGTTACCCAGTCGTCAGACGAATCAAGTGCCGAATAGACATATGGCGGGATTTCCATGTCGCGTTGAAGTGAAGGGAATTGCCGGAGGAGCGAATGCTGAGCAAGGTAGAGCTTCGGTTGAGAGGACTCTGCTGGTTTGAAGATCTTATCCAAGAATTCTTCCCAGTCCATCAGCTCTTGTGTCCATTCACTGGTTCTGTAATCACTCCCAATCTCGACCGGAACGACTCGTCCTCTCCCTCCGACTTGGCGGAGGTATTCGGGCGAACCCCATGGATGATTGGTCAGAGCGGGCCAGTCGGAAGCGTAGGCCTTGATGACAAAAGGATGGCGGGAGTGTTTGCGTTGGAATGAGGACAATGACGGTGCAGGAATCGAGGGAATGGGATTCGACGCTAGCGGTAAAGTGGCAGGAGACGACAATGATGACTCTGTCGCCTGTGATATCGCCACCGTGGAGAATGCTTGGACATTATCCAGAGGTAGATATCTATTCTGGACACCTTCAATAGTATCCTGCAGGAAGTCCGCATAGCGATCACCCCCTGTCAGAATAATTGCTCGGTCGAGGCGAGCAATTGCGTTCTTGAACAAGACTTCATCACCAGACCTCTCTCCCATGGCATGTAAAACAATGTCCAGCAGTGACATATACATGCTCGCTAATTGAAAGAGCTCGTGTGGGACGTGGAGGTCCATTGGCCCCGAAGTCCCGGAACGATTTAATATTGCTCTCTCGGACGTAGTCATCAGATACTCGAGCGCTTCATACGTCCTAGACGTTTGCTCTGAGATGTTAAGCTGGGTATCGGCCAGTTCTGTGATTAGGGCTTGGCTCTTGTTATCCAGGATGTCTGCTACAGATTCCAAGGAGCTCAGTGAAGAGAATTAAGATATCGGCAAAGGACAACCTTCAGTCCTCTCTTGAGTTATCTCCAGTAGCTCTATTCTTACATTCTGGATGCTTTGCAAAGCCCACTCAGGCATCGCCATTGTTACAGGCAAGGAGACTCGTTGTTTGTGGTAGTTAAGTTGATTCAAGGACCGTTGTTGATCGACAAACCTGGAGAACCACAACACCTAAATTGATGACGTCTTTCTCCGTAGAGCAATACGATCGAAGAACAGGATTATTCATGAACCCTAACAAGTTTCCTATCAAGGAAGGACGGCGAATGGAGTGCTAATTAGCCGCTTCGCGGCTTCCGGGGTTGGCGTTCACGCTCCATCGAAGCCGGCAGTCTATTTCTAAATCCGCGTCAGCCCAGAGCAGAGAGCAAGGGGATCGGCACGTGCGCCCAATGGGTAGCCTTTTTATAAGCCACGCTTTCGCCTGACTGTTGAGAGGTCCGCACCCTGCTCGACTTACGGTACTCGCAACGGTAACGCGCGCAAGTCGTCCTATCCTCGACGTCCACCTACTGCTTTTATTCGCGATGGCATTCTCATCTCTTCCTCTCCTCAACAGACTCCCAGATCTTGGACTTTTGCACCAACGAGTTTCGTTTGATGCTATCCAAAAGGAGAACATAGGCCGCAATGACCTCAGAGGTCGGAATGTCTTAGTCACTGGAGGCACCAACGGAATTGGTGCAGCAAGTACGTCACCCGTGTCCGATTACGGCCGCTCAAGTGCCACTGTGCCACATTGCTGAGCCCTGTTCTGTTCGGATTGTTAGTCGCACTTTCTTTCGCCAAGCGAGGCGCCAATCTCTACATCGCGGGGCGAAACGCCGACGCCGCATCGAAACTCCTTGCCAAAGCTAAATCTCTTTGTTTAGAAACATGGCCGGGATACACCGACCAAGTGCTTCAGTTCTTCGCCTGGGATGCATCCTTAATTTCCGACAATAAACGCTTCGCGAATGAGATGCGCCTTCTGTTTGAAGAAAAGGGTGGCCTCGACTTCTTGGTGATGACGCAGGGTGGTATCGGCAACGGCCAGAGGAAGGAGACGGCGGATGGACATGAATGGTATGCTAGTTCGATCCTATACAAGAGCTGACGAAGAGCTAAATTGAGCTCCATCAAGGTTACTCGCTTTACAGGATTTCTCAAGATACATCATTGCCGCTTCCTTACTCCCAGTCTTAAAGCTGGGCCGGAGAGGCGTGGTCATTGACGTCCTCTCCGCCGGAGTCTGGAACAAATTCGACGACGAGAACTTGGAGTTGGTAGGCAAGTCGCCAGACTTCTATCGTGAGTTCATACCGGTTTGTGTAGTCACAGCAGGCCGACAGCGTTGATGATTCCCGCTAGATGTTGCTTCCCGTGACGGACCTATTCATGATATCATGTCGCTTGAATTTAATCAGCGGTGTCCAGAGGTCATCTACGTAAGCACTCTCATTTCTCTAAGGTTTTGCTGCAGCGGTAACACTCTGAACCCGCTCTTCTCCAGAACCATATCTATCCCGGCCCAACTCAAACCGACGTGACCTCCACCAATAACACTGGCTTCATAACCAAATACGGCTTTGCGGCCACCACTCGCCTCATTGGCCAATCCGCCGAGCAGTTCGCAGAGATCGCGTTCAACGTCGCGACCAAGTGGGAAGGGACGCGTAACGAGAACCCGGTCGATATAAATAATAGCATCCTTAATCCCCCTACTGCAAAATACGAGGAGTGCAGGACTTGGGGTGCTAGTGGGGAGAAGGTCAAGGTTCGGGAGTATCCCTCTCGGCCTGAAGTACGCGCCAAGATATGGAAGTGGCTGGAGACGGAAACGGGCGTTATCGTTGCATAAACTTTCGACCATAAGAGCTATCTTGAATTTGAGTCTTCGTACAGGAATATGTATAATACGAGTTGTTGCGTTCTGCGAGATGCGGGCTTACGCGGGGATTGGCTTCATGTGCCTGACGTCAATTCGACGTTGCTCGCTCCCTCGCAATGTGTTATCACTACGTTGCTTCCTACATCCAACAGCAACAGCGATGCGAGGGCTGATCGCTGGCTTAGGACACGGCTTCAAGCCGAGAGAGCCGCAATTCTCTGTTGACCACCTGGTTGTCGGTGGGGGTAAGTGTCTTCCGTTCGCTTCCGGCAGATAAGGAGCCTGAGTACTCACGAACAACCTTCCTCTCTCCAAAACCTGTCATTCAGGTGTCGTCGGACTCGCTGTAGCTCAACGACTGTCGAGGAAATTTCCTGAAAAGTCCACGTACCTGATTGAACGACATGAAAGAGTCGGCGAAGAGACGAGGTGCGGCTTGCTTGCGTCGGTCAGCCGTATATTTTGCTGATGCCGAACGCTGGGCCGCATTGCATGCAGTTCTCGCAACTCTGAGGTTATCCATGCAGGTACTAAAGCTTTATACGAGTTTCATAAGTATCATTGACACATTGTTTGGTTTCGTTCCTATAGGCCTCTACTATCCGTTAGGCTCTCTCAAATCCCGTCTGTGCATTCGGGGTCGTACATTGATGTACGACTATTGCCAGCAACACTCCGTCCCATACAAGAAGCTCGGCAAGCTCGTCGTCGCGCTCCCGCATCAGACAAAGTACATCGAGAAGCTGCACGCGCACTGTCAATCTCTCCAACACCACAACACGCACACGAACGACACCAAACCCGCCGTCCCCACCGAACTCATCTCAGGAGACCAAGCTCGCGAGCTCGAACCTGACCTGAGCCCGCAAATCTCCCAAGCGCTATGGAGTCACGAGACGGGTATCGTCGACTCGCACTCGTTTATGGATTCCTTGGAATCCGAAATCACTTCCAGCGAAGGTGGTGAAGTCGTTTTGGGCACGCGGGTCGTTCGGGTGGACCCAACGTCAGACGGATGGATCGTCCAGATGCTCACGTCCACTTCACCGGAACCGGACGTCGTCTTCACGAAAAACCTTATCAACGCTTCCGGGCTTGCCTCGCACCAAATCCTCAACCACCTCTTGCCTCAGCTGAACCCACCGGAACCAAAGATACCCATATACTACGCTAAAGGCTCCTACGCATCGTACCGTGGTCCTGGGGTAAAAGGTGTTCAAAGGTTGATCTACCCCGTTGCGGATGAGACGAAAGGATACGCTTTTACCTCCCTCGGAACGCACTTGACGGTGGATTTAGAAGGGAACGTTCGATTTGGTCCGGATCTCGAGTGGATCGAACCTCCTCCTTCAGCGAGTAAAGGAGGAGCAGGAGAAGGGGATTCCGATCGAGTGGAAGACGTGGACTACTGGTCCAGACACCTCGTCCCATCCGACGCTCGAATCTCCCAAATGCACGAAAGCATCACGACGTATTTGCCCAACGTCACTTTGGAGGGCTTACATCCGGATTACGTTGGGATCAGACCAAAGTTGTCTGCTCCTGGAGGTAAAGGAGGGTTTAACGATTTCGTTGTTCGGTCGGATTGGAGTGGGAGGTGGACGAGAGGGGATGGAAGGGCTAAAGAAGGTGGAAGGATGATTACTCTGATGGGTATTGAGAGCCCCGGGTTAACGAGTAGTTTGGCTATTGCAGAGATTGTTGCCGAAGAAGTGTTGGCTGGCAATTAACTGGACGATGTACTCTTAGAATAGAAATCCACTACAACTCTGGACTGTCTTTGCCGAGCGCACCAGTCAATCAGGCAGCATTTTACGACAAGGAGGAACCTCTTCTCATTCTCTCTTCCACGATTACTGTTGACAACACACAATGAAACACAATGTAAAAATGCTAGGATAATGAAGTGAAAATGCAAGAAAAAAAAGGGTGCAAGACATAACTAAAGAGTCCCGGAGGAAAAGAAAGACCAAACAAAAAAAAACAAGGGTGATGAGAAAAGAGGATCCATCACTGGACCAGCAGCAACGTCATGGGGCCTCAGTCAAATCATAGCGCCAAAGCGAAGATCATCGACACAGCGGCCAATGCAACGGCGACACCCTTGCTACCACCGACAGCTGACACAGCCGAGTTGGCAGTGACGGTAGCGGAAGCAGCAGAGCCGGAAGCAGATGCAGAGGCAGAAGCTCCACCCTTGGCAGCAGCCTGGAAGGCAGCGAAGGTGTTGGCGGAGTTCTCGTTGGTGTTGATGGCGAAGACCATTCCCTGGGCGCAGTGGTTACCCTGCTTGCAGTAGACCCAGATGGGAGCAGAGGCGTTGGTGACGGTGTATGAGTAGGTGGGGAAGTTTGGTCCAGCGTCGTCGGAGGGCATGCTAGAAAGAGAGACGAAGAGTAAGCACTCCGCAGGAAAAGAAGACGGGGACGGTGAGAGGCGACTTACAATCCAGAGTCGAAACCACCAGCGAGAGGAGAGCAGGGGCTCTTGAAGGAGCTCTGAGTGGCGGTGTGGTTCTTGGCGTGGAAGACGAATTGGACGACGTCACCCTCGGCAGCGGTAAGGTGATCAGGCTGGAAGGTGAGGACACCGGTTCCACCGACGATGACCTGGTGAACGGTTCCGGATCCAGTGGCACCAGTAGCAGCGGCGTTGTTGGCAGCGACGGTCGACGAAGCAGCGGCGGAGGCAGATGCGTTGGGGTCGGTGCCCGAGCCGTAGTTGTATGGATTAGCTCCAGCAGCGGCGTTGGGATCGGTTACAGCGCTGGCGGTGGCAGTGGCGACGGGACCGATGCTAGTCGAGACGGTGACGGCTGGGGTAGCGGTTGCTCCACCGGTAGCGAGGGCCTTGAAGTTGTTGAACGACTTTGGGTCGGGGTCAGCGGGGGCGTTGACGGCGAAGACCATTCCTTGCTGGCAGTGGTTAGCCTGAGAGCAGAATGCCCAGATAGGCTTGGTGTCCTTGACGGGGATCCAGAACTGAGGGAGGTCCGTGGTCTGGGTAGCGGCAACGGGCATGCTGAGAGAGGGGAATGGAGTCGGTCAATGCGGGGGACAAAGGGTAAAGCGGGAGAAAAGACTTACTAGCCAGAGAAGAAGCCGTTGGGCACCCCGTTGGCATCAACGATCGGACTGCAAGGGTTGGCGAAAGTCGACTGGGTGACGGTGTGGTTCTTCGCGCCAAAGGTGAAGCGGATGGAGTCTCCAGGGTTGGCAGCCACCGAGTTGGGGGTGAACTCGAGCTTGCCAGTACCACCGACGAAGACGTCAATGATAGCAGCGGAAGCGAGAGGAGCGGCGAGAGCAGCAACAGCGAGGATACGTGTGAACATCTTGAATATTTGTCTGGTTAAGGGAAAAGTAATGTCTTTTTTTCTTGCACTTGAAAGGGAAAAGGTCGGCGACAACGGTGTCTTTAAGCTGCGAGCGAGTGATGAGGACGACTAATGGATGCCCAAGGGATGTCAGCGCTCGCTCAGGTGTTGCAGAAAACGCTTTGGGAGAACTTACGAGGTGATTCGGATCAACGAAACGGACGCGGCTGGCAAAAAACTATTGAACGATGTAGTCGATTGTAAAAAAGATCGTGCAAGCACAGCTGGCCGATCGAAGGTGAAAGGAAGGATGTAAAGGGAAGAAAGAAGAGAGAGAAAGGGGCCTCAACCGCACGCGGTGGCTAGAAGACAGAGAGAGGGATGGGGGGGGGAAAAAGTGAAGAAAAAAAAGATGCCAGCGGGCATTGGCTTGGTACTTATACGTGCTGAGCGCTTCTTCGGTTGAAAGGGGTCAAGACAACCCCGGAGTGTAAAATTCGGGGGAAGAATCGCAACCGGTCTCCGATGGGGCCAAGGTGGTCACAAGGGTCTTACGGCGGCCCTTGACAACCGTCGCAACCCCCGACGCAAAAAATCCCATACCATGAATTCTATTCCACATTGCACATCTTGACGTGGCCTTTTTACTCTCACACAGCTCATCGTTCCGCGTCGGCTAATCGACAAAAGGATTACCTTCTAATTTTATATGCTGTGTGCGCGCATGAACCGGGAGTAGCACAAAGGCGCGCCGACGATCGAAGACGGGAAAGCCCCATCAAAGCCAAACAGACAAACAAATGTTTATAATTAGAGATCCCGTCGTTTCTACTGCCGTTATTATCCGAATTGAGATAATTAGAAGACCTTCGAATTCCTTCATCCCCTAGACCACCGCTAGACCTTTTTTCGCCTTGGCGACAATCATCATAGGTACAAGTCCAAGTCTCGGTGATGGCAATCGGATCCAGCGGTCGTGCCGAAAAACCGGCGGCCCGGGCGCGGAGAAATCTAATCTTAGGAACGAGCTTGCCAGCGTTTGATGCCAGCTCATTCACTTCCTAAAACCAACTAATGGCCGATCACGACCCTTCACCAAGCCCCTCCATTCAATGAGACATCATGCCACGCCCCCTTGACAATTTTTCAGATTACGGTAAATGGCACACATCCGCTTTCATCTGAGTAACACCCACATACTTTTTACCTCGTACAGACTTTTTTGTGTGAGATGTGATTCAATGCGCGGCTTGGGGGAATCCACGTGCACGGCCTTTTCCGGTGCGATTGTTCGCCTGAGGCTGGGGGCTTTGACCGAGACCTCCACAACCCTAAGTAAAACGCGACACCACAACGTTTTTTTACACGGTGCTTTGTGCTTCACCGCCCATAAGAGGAGGGTCGCGCCCCTCCTAAATTTAGAAAGACACGCTTTGTTTGGGTGATTCATCCGCTTAAGCGAAGGCGCGTACGCGCACATCGACGAGCGGGCACGACTCCGGATTGAGCGTTTCCGGACGGAGGGCGCAACGCAGTACCTTTTGCGGGTACCTCTCCTGAAGAAGCTTCGCTCCAAGACTACGTGGTAGACTTTGAGTGCATTGAGTCGGACACACGTGCCCGGGTGGAACCCCCCTTGATCTACCCCCGCCAATCCACGTCAATTACCCCCTGCCCAATTTCGATTTCTTTGAATCCCTCGAACCTTCCGTCGGCGTCTGCATCCTTTCCAGACAGGGCTCGATGCTAGCTTTGCCTCGGTTCATTCACAATCACCATGAGTGCTGGCAGTCCGTTTCTCGTGCGTGTGGCTGCTGCATGCATGTAGAGTGGTGCTCTGCAAGGGGGGAGCGAGTGACCAGAAGGGGGATGCAAAGCGCCACCGGCATCTCGCCTTCGTTTGACTCATCAACGAGAGAATTTCATAAGCCGCTTAACTTCGGCGTCTGCATCATCTCCGACAGAGCTCGATGCTAGCTTTCCCCTCGGTTCATTCACAATCAGCATGAGTGCTGGCAGTCCGTTTGTGGCTGCTGCGTGTGAAGTGGTGCTCTGCCAGGGAGGAGCGAGTGACCGGAGGAGGTTGCAAAGCGCCAACACCTCGCCTTCGTTCTCCTGTTATAAGCCGTTTTCCTATTTCTTTCTTTCTCTTCCCACTTACTAAATGCGACGCTATCAGAACCACGAACGACTTTGTGGTCAGACCAAGTACGAGCTGCCCCCTTCCCACCTAAAGGCTTCGCTGGATAAGCCGAATTAGGGCTGGTCTGCCTATTCCTTCAAACAGCCGGGTAGCTTTGGCACGTATGCATCTTTTTCCAGCAAGTCGACCCTCGGAAAAGTCGAAAAGCGCCGCCAAGCCAATAATATTGGTCCGTGGATGAGCGTCTTCCGAAAAGATCTGCTCCAAGCCATCCCTCGTCCGAGGACTCGTCCTTTCACGGTCGAGCATCCTATGATGGTGGACTGCCAAGAGCAAGATCGATTTTATGTTTGGCGCCAGAGGTGTGTGGAGATTTCCTTTCTCTTATAATCCTTCTAAAGTCCGGATCTGCACTCTTCATCTTATTCGGAGCTCCCCCTTACCACTCCGTCGCTTTCGGACTCAATATATTGGATATCTCTTAGCTATTAAGCTTATTCCAGCACATGTAACAGTCTTAACAGGGGAGAACTGCCAAGGAAGCGCTCGACTGCACCTCGGCACCACGTTGGTTTCTTAGTCGACGCTTCCCCTCCCCCCTTCTTGCATCCGTAAAACGCAGTGGAAGCTGCCAAATGCTGCTCGATTTTGAAAATAAAATCTACTGGGCATTGTCAAGGGCGCTCATTGGGTTCTAAAAGCGTAGTGGTGTAGTATCGGCGATAGCTTCAAGCCGTTTCATAGGCCTGGTTGGGTATTTATACCGGGGGGGGGGGGGGAGCTCTTTAGACTACTGAAACGAAAGCCACAAATTTCCTCATGAATATTCACAGCAGCAACTACTATAGGGCTAGACATATCTCTCTGCTACATCCAAGTTAAAGTCCCGCGTGCCGATCGTCTCTAGCTAAGCTTAGAATTCTACGAGCAGTTACCCTCTATTCTGAATCTTCGCTCTCCTCCCCGCCCTCATCAGTAGTTTCCCCCATACCCCCCTTCAAATCAACTTCTTCTTCGTCTCCCGAGGCAGCCAACCATTCCCTGCCGAATTTCGACTTCCTGAACCTCTCGAAACCTACATCGACGTCTGCATCATCCCCAAACAGCGCACGATATAAGCCAGGTCCTGCCCATCTGTAATCGGCACGAATAAAGGCAAAATAATTTATCAAATGACTGCTGAATGTGGAGTAGAGTTGGGAGAGTGAGCGGCCGGAGGGAAATGCTGGCTCTACTGCTTTCCCTTCTGCCTCTTGATCAACCAGAGCTTGGAGGAACATCCCGTGCGCCGCTTTATTTAGATGCTTCCTCTGAAGGGGTTCCGCATAGCATAAAAACAAGCCTGGGACGGCAAACGACTCTACGGGAGCTGCGAAGGCACTGTCCCAGTCGACCACGGACACCTGGTGACCTTCCTCATTGATATGGACATTCTCGTTGTGAAGATCACCGTGGCACAATGGAAAAGGTCCATTATTGTCACGAGGATCTACTGCAGCCAGCAGAGCTGAGCGATAGAGCCAAGCAACCCAAAGCATTTGCTGTCGCATCCGGGTTTGGGGTTTCGTCCGATTGATCACTCTGAGCCGGAAGAGATTGGCCTCCGCCGTGTAGTACTCCATTGCAGTACTGAAAGGGCCGAGGCCTGAGTCCGAGATGCGTCCGATCACGTACTTGGAGGAGTCCTCTGGATCAAAATAGATGGAGCCGATTTTATCGAAGCGCAATTGGCTGAGCTGGAGTTGCATGTCGGCCGCATCTTTAAGGAGCACTTGAGCCTTGGGTATGTGAAGCTGGTGCTCTGGTTCATCGATCACGAGGAGGTCGATCCCTTGATCGAACACCGGTTTGCCAGGGGCTACAGACATGACCATGTAAATGACGCCAAATTGGTTGTCGGTACTGAGCGCGAAGTCGAACACCTCGGGCACGGGTAGAGTGGTTCGCTCCCGTAAGAAACGAAGCGTAGCAATCTCGCTCTTGACAGACCGAACTGCCTCGGCAGGGTCGGCCTCCGGCAGCCAACTGGGGAGTTCATTTAGCGGTGGCATTCGGACCCGTAGGATCCAGTATACGGAGTCCTCGAACGCTACTTCGAGGACGAGATGGTAGTGGCCCCAGACGTAGCGTTGGCGGTTGATCGTACACGGTACTCGTGGGGTTCGTAGGCGACTGATATGCTGTTCGAACTGGTTCAAGGGAAGGTTGGCCAACGTGTCTTGGATTCGTTTGGCGTAATCGGGGTCGCAATCCTCTAGAGCAGACTCAACGCCTTCCCATTGTACACTCGGTGCGAGGTGCTTTGGGGCCATCTTCGACGGGTCTATGGAAGGCGAGGGTGTGAGCGCCGATGAGATCATGCATCATGAACACATTTTACCTGGGTGGAATGCTGGGTTCTGAGATGCTGGGGTGAATGGCTCAGAAGGCCGCAAAAGCTTGGGGCACAATCAAGCAGGCCATCTGGGGTACTTATATACCGACGAGAGGAGAGGCCTCTGTAACGCGGATAAAGGGGTCCCCGTTGTATTTCGGGAGCATAATAGTCACTACTTATTAAGGCAATGTGGAATCAAGCAACGCCGTCGTGTGTTGTCACAGGAATTCTCCCTTTACACATACTGGTCTGTTCCTTCCGTAACTTGCGCCACACAAGAGTACACCGCCTCTGAACTGCCCAAGAACGCGTCGTTAATTCACGACGTGTCGCGAGTGTTACTAAAGACAGCTGTAACAGACCTAATTAGTCGTTTCTTCGTCGTGCTCCCTTCTATTCGGGATTGACGTCGGGTAATCCTTGTAATCGTGTCCCATCATGCTTCTAGATCTAGCGTGGAAGGTGCCTCAAAATAAAAGATTGTACCGAGACAGTTTACTTTCTTCCCTCCAATCGTCCCGTCTCAGCTCCGAGCATCTCACTAGTTTCCATATTAAACCCCGTTATAAGCAAAGTGAGCTCCTTTATCCCATATAGCTTGAAGTTACAAAAGCTGAATCATTAACCATAACGGAGCTACACCAGAAATCTCCCACCCTTGATCCCCCATCCCTCTTCCCGCGACACCTTGCTCTATGCCCCTACGCGTCAATTTCTTCATCTCCCGAGGCAGCGAGCCACTCCCTGCCCAATTTTGACTTCCTAAATCCCTCGAAGGCTGCATTGATGTCGGCATCGTCTCCGAACAGCGTCCGATACAGTCTTCCTCCAAATATTTCGTAATCTGGATGAGTCGTGGTTAATTCATTTACCAGATGACTGCTGAATGTGGAGTAGAGCTGGGAGAGAGAGCGACCGGATGGAAATGCTGGTAGCAGTACCTTCCCCTCTTTCTCCTGATTGAGGAGAGCTTGAAGGAACATTTCACAGGCCGCTTTGTTCGCTCCTTGCTCCTGGAAAGGCTCTGCATGGGACAAATGCCAGCCTGGAACAGCGAATGACTCCACTGGAGCTGCAAATGTACTATCCCAGTCAAACACAGAGACCTGCCGACCTTCCTCATCTAGGTGAATATTCTTGCCATGAAGGTCACCGTGGAACAGGGGGAAAGGTCCATGATCGTCACGAGAGTCTACGGCAGCCAAGAGAGCTGCGCGGTAGAGCCATGCAAGCCAGAGCATTTGCTGCCGCCTGCGAGTCCGAGGTTCCGTCCAATTGATCATCTTGTAGCGGAAGAGATCGGCCTCTGTTGCGTAGAATTCAATCGCAGTGTTGAATGGGCCAAGCCCCGTCTCCGCGATGGGTCCTATAACATACTGAGAATTGTCTTTGGGATCAAAGTAGATGGACCCGATTCTATTGAGTCGCAATTGGCTGAGCTGGAGTTGCATGTCGGCTGCATCTTTGAGGAACACTTGAGCCTTGGCTATGTTTTGTTGCTGCTCTGGCTGGTCGATTCCGGCCAAGTCGATGCCTTGAGCGAAGATATCTTTACCCGGTGCGACTGACATGACGGTGTAAATGACACCAAATTGGTTGTCCGTACTTAACGCGAAGTCGAAGACTTGGGGTACGGGTATAGTTGTTCGCTCTCGTATGAAGCGGAGCGTCGCGACTTCGCTCTCGACAGAACGAATGGCCGATGCAGGGGATGCCTCCGGCGACCAAGCGGGAAGTTGAGATGGCATTCGGACACGCAGGATCCAGTATACGGAGTCCTCAAACGCGACTTCGAGGACGAGATGGTAATGGCCCCAGACGTAGCGCTTGCGGTTGATCGCGCACGGTATTTCTGGGGTTCGTAGGCGACTGATGTGCTGTTCGAACCGGTCTAAAGGAAGACTGGAAAATGTTCCAGTGATCCATTTGATGTAACTTGGGTCGGAATCTTCGAGGGCGGAATCGACGTCCTCCCAATGTTCACTCGGGCCAAGTTCGATTGAACTCATCTTCGACGCGTCTGGAAGTTTGAGATGAGCAGGCAAGCAACAGCTAAAAAGGGTGCTTATTCTTACTACGTGTTAATTGGATTCGGGTGAGGCAGGGCAGTGCTTCAGACCGATGTAAAGGTTTGCAGGGGGCCTTCTCGCAGGACTCCTGACACATTTATACCTTCTGCGTGTTGACCCGCATTTATGATACGCTAAAACGACATAATTACCTTATCAGGAAATGTTTGCATTCAACACAGCCCTCGTGAGCCTTGTCAGGGTCACGTCGAATGTACATATACACGTTTGGGGCTTTGTCTTCTCAACTTACCGCATGCACGAATCCACAGCTCCCCGAACTACCCAGGAAAGCCGTTCTCTGGCTGTGGCATAATGTGTACGTACACGCATACACCAGAATTTGGGGACGCTCACGCCACCTGGTCATCGCAAATCGGTTCATCATACACATTACCCTAACACCCAGCGTTAGCGAACCCAGCCTCGGGAGTAAGAAGACAATCAATTCCCAAGAGGCTTCCAAGAACCCAATATCCGGGTTACATCCTCTCGGCGAAAGTTGCGCCTCTACATACAATGACCTTGTATACCCATTGCTGAGCGAAAACCCGCTGGCTATCGTAACGCTTGCATGAGTCTGTTTTAACTTCTCCCCCAAATCCTGAGGCATTCTGAACAATAACTGGTGACCGGCCGCATTGTTGGCGATGCTCCTGATGGAGCCGTTCGAAGATGTTGAGCAGCAGGGACCGCCGGCATTGATGCCGAACACGGCCTTTAATACAGTATCGGCAATAATTCATGGGGACAAGAAGATGATTGATGGAAAAGAAAGGACTATGTGATCCAAAGGGTAGCTTCGTTGCCGTATCACGTCCGAAGGCTGGCTGGCTGTCTAGTAGCGCTTGGAGATCATACCAACGTGCTAGCGACCAAAGCAATTCATTTCTGGGATCACCTGGGTTTGGTGGTTCTTGATATCGTTATGTTATAGAATGAGCTTTTCATTCATATAGGTACAGCACGAAAGGCATCAAGAAGGATAGAAAGTACGCTAAGCAGTGTATACAGGTCGGAAGAGAGATAGAAAACAGATGCAAAGTCTCCATGCAAATTTCATAAGGTTAATATCACTCATGCTATTGTGACTACAAGCAGCCACTCACAAGTTCTTCACTTCGCTGCCGCGTAGCACAGGTTTAGTTCAAAAGCCGCTATCTTGGGAACTAGTGTCATCGGATTTGTTGGCTCGAGGTGCTCTGAAACGCAATCAGTCCAGCGTCGGCAGGGATGCACAAACTTATCGTACCTTTTGCCACAGCCATCGCATTTTGGTCCGGTTAGGACTTGGCTACCGCAGCGTTCGCAGTTAGCCCGATACTCCTTTACAAGTTTTCCTCTGCCCTTGAGGACTGGATAGCTCAATCCAGCGTTGGAGGAAAAGTGCATGGTATTGAGAGATCGATTTGAGAATACTGAAGGTCGGTTTGAAACTGAGGAAGTGAGGAAAGGTCTGTAGGGTTGGGTTGTTGGTGATACTCACTGGGAACTCCGTGTAGGGCTTGACATTCGTTTGCTCACTGCTTTCACTTGCGGTCTCCTAGAAGACTAGTGCATTCTCTTCCCCTTATTTTTCAATCTAATAAGACATTCAGTTTTTCATTGATATCTCCGAAATTTAGGTCCAATTTGGAACTTGTGCTCAAGGGTTTAACCTCACTTCGAAGTCGCGAGAGGCTAACGGCTTCAAATCAGATCGCCCTCGGTCGTTTGCAGCGGCGAAATAAAGCTTATCGTTCCAAATAGTGCTCGCTGAGTTGTATAGGTCTGAGTCGAAAGCTTTGCGGTCTGGAATCGCGCTTAAGCCTACTTTTAGCGGTCGGAGAGACTTTCAGTACGATTTTGATGTCCCCGCGATGTCTTCATTGCGAAACTGGATTGCCCGATGTGCCACTGCTAGAGCCTTCCTCAGGACCGAACGACTATGGGCAACCAAACCAATAGACAGAATTAGATCCAGCGATGAGAGTCAACATATTCAGCGAGAGTTGAAGACGTCTGGCAATACAGTAACAATTGTACAATCTGGTTCCAAGAAAGGCTTAACGCCTATCTCTGTCTAGCTCATGAACACATGTTCGTTGTCAGAATACCTGACTCTCCAACCTGTCTGGCTCTTGAAAAGTCGTTTCTGACGACCCAAACGAAACCCACAGACTTTCTACCCAGTCGCTAAGATCGATATGTATTAGCACGCACGAAGATACATTAGCAAGAACAAAACATACTGGTAGCTGTGCTGCTGTGTTTGGGTCCATACTCGACTTTCTGCCCCTGCTGATCCTTGCCATCCTGCTTCTGTTATCCCTCTCACTTCCGCTTCGGCCCCAAGCGTTCGTGGGGCGTGAGTGGCTGCTGGTCGTAAATCAAGTAGCACGAGTCTCTCGGGCGCCAAGGTGTATTTTGGCAGGAGCTCGCTCGTTCTAACCAGATGTTCTCCTGTCATGCGCCAGAAGCCAGGAAGGGACGGGTCTGGTGCAAAGGCCGGCGACTTGGATAGGATCCACCGGATATTACTCTGTCACGTGATGCGTAGTTAGGGGCTCTCATGAACGTCCTAAGTACTGGGAAACTGATCTTACCTCGGCAGCCGTCTTCTTGTCAGCCCCGCGACATTTGTGTATTCTCCAGGGTTGATATTTTTGTATAATTTTGCGTATTTTTCGAATTGTCAGTGGGTGTGGATCCGCGTGCTGCAGCGCCGCTCTAGTTACAGACCGCACACACCACAGCAGTGAGATGGGAAACAGGTGTATGCGAGGGTGCTTCCTGAGAGACTCACGCTATGAATGAAATCATAGGTATTGTACGCTTTCTCTGAGGTTTGACAAGATCACGAATTCTGGGGATTGACATGAGGGAAAAGCGCAATTGGGGTGAAGAAAAAAAAAACACTGGTGAGGTAGATGACTGAGACCGGGGGCTCTAGCTACCTCAGTCTATATAAGATTCAATCGGCCCTTCTTTGGGTTAGCACGATACCCATTTCAAAACTACAGAGTGGCGTGTGCGGGTTTCGTGCCAGGTTGGAGTAAATTGTCGCCTTTCCGCGTATCAGAAACAATGATTTGGATTTGTCATCAAAGAGGGCACATGTTTGGGTCATGGCAATTTGCTTTGCTAAAGAGATGGAGAAGTTACAAGGGGGACTGGGTAAAAGCTACCTGGGTAGACGCCGGCTGGAATGTGATGGACCGAAAGAAGCGTAGAAAGAGGATCGAAAGAGGCAGGACTCGCGATTGGAATGTGACGAACCGAAAGAAGTGTAGAAAGAGGATCGAAAGAGGCAGGACTCACACGCTTCTTTCGGTCCGTCACATTCCAGCCGGCGTCTACCAGGTAGCTTTTACCCAGTCCCCCTTGTAACTTCTCCATCTCTTTAGCAAAGCAATTGCCATGACCCAAACATGTGCCCTTTTTGACGACAAATCCAAATCATTGTTTCTGATACGCGGAAAGGCGACAATTTGCTCCAACCTGGCATGAAACCCGCATGTGCCCTCTGTAATTTGCATATTTACCCTCCAGTGCTTCAACAAGCTACAGTACTGTAGCACTCAAAGTAATTTGTAATCATTGTTAGGACTCCATTAACTGCCCTGACGTGTGGTACAAGATTCTTTGCTGAATGTGTTCCGCACGTCGATTTTGTTCCAAATTCGTGCATCGCAGGCTCTCTAATATGAAACTACAACTACTCCTTCCTCGACTTTGAAAGTTCTTTGATGAACTTTTTCACTGCTGACGAAACGTTTTCCTGTTGGTGAACCCACGAGTAGAATCCCCGCGCGGGTCCCCAACCCCTCAGTGCGTTCCTTGCTAGTGATCAAGAAGTCGATGATATGGACATCGATGGTGATGGCATGAAGATTGAGAAGGATGACGGCGGCCCGACTACTCCCCGCTCTCAACTTCTCCGTCGGGCTTAAATGAATTCGTAGACTCGGTACCAACAAATGAGCTCAGTTTTCCGCTACAACTGTCGACAGTTCCCTGAACCCGTTATGTCAGGACTTACCAGCAGAATTTAGGACGTCTTTAAGCGCTCATCGACTTTCTCGGTTATTCCTCGACTTCCGCTCCGCCGCCTCCGTTTGCCTCCGCACTTCCTTCTCCTCCAGTTTGTGACGTTTAGTCTGGTCTGTAACTTAAGTATTGATTCCAGCCCTCTCAGGTAGCTCCGCATCGACGATGCTGACATGGTCTCCCACTTTCTTCACATATCCTAATCGAGTCCATATGGGTTCTGGGTAGAGTCGAAACCCTAGCTCCGGTTCCAAATTCCTGCAAGTATGTCCGCATTTGGCGAGTTCCCATTGTGCTTCCAGGCGGCATGACCGCCAAGAGCATTTTGTCCGCCTGTCAGTCCATCGCCACTTTCATTCAGTGTAGCGGACGAAGGCATCACGGTCCTTCTGAAGCGGAAGCGCTATTGGATAGAATGCATGCTATGCAGCACCGATGTCGAGAGTAGGAAGAGATACAAGACTTGCAATAAACGGTTCGTGTTCGTATTGGCAGTGCTTGCTGCATAATTTGGGTTAAGCAGTTGGCTCCGGGTAGGACCTGACATTAGCGAACCCTCCGCATATGCCCGCGGCCTTTAAATACCGGTACAATTACTGAGCTATCTTGTGCATTACACTAAGATATCTCGTTGTTGGACTCGATACGTCCGAAAACGATGGGGTATTTGGGCCCAATATGGGTACGTGAGCACGTGAGTGTGTAGCTCTGCTCTTGGGACGTCCGACGGACTCCGACCCCGGTTTGGGCCACCTCAATCGCATGAGCATGCTTACCACTCAAATCAGCTAACGCACGGCACGGTAGAGCGGTGAAATCGAAGCTGATCATTCTAAATAGGTAACCCCCAAAATACTACAAAAAAAACGAAGTAGACTAAACTGGCAAGGCATAGACTTGAGATAACCGTCATCGTGAAGGTCAAAGTTAGCAACCACTACCCCTTCTAAAGGACCTCGACGACAGCTTCCCGTGCGTTCGGCCCCTTCTTCTCGTCGATCGAACCCTCTTCGTCATGCTCCGAAGGAATCTTCCGCTCAACTTCGTCCTCGCCAGTAATGGGCGCGTCCAGGAGGGTCTCCGTTGGAGGGAAGACGATCGAAAGAGTATAGTAGACGGTACCGGCGAGGGTGAACCCGAGCAGGTAGGCGATGTTGTAAGGGTAGATGCCTCCACCAACGTCGATCTTGGGGTTGATTGCGTTGATGAGTCCGGGGAGGTTTGGTGGGACTGCGACGATGATCGCTGCCAAGGCCCGCATGTTCTATAGAGAGGGAGGGAAAACCAATGGTTTAGTTGGCTAAGGTAGGCAAGTCAGAGACTTGGACTTACTACACCGCCAGTGTAACGATACCTCCCCTTCGGCCTGTACAAGCTAGGGGTATCGATCTTCTTCTTGTGGACCAAGTAGTAATCCACAATCATAATGGCCGAAATCGGGCCAAGAACGATCGTATATCCTCCCATGAAAGTCAAGAATCCGATAGCGGAAGCCAAGATCTCCCAAGGGCAGAGGACCCATCCTCCGATGAGCGCGCAAATGACTTGACCGCGACGGATGTTGATGTACCGGGGTGCGAGAGCGGTGAGATCGTTTGCGCAGGAGATTGAGTTGGCTCCGATGTTGGTTGCGACGGTGGCGAGGGCGAAGCAGAATGAGGCGAAGAAAGCGGCGGCGCGGTTGTCCCTGAATCGAAAAGTCTGAAAGTTAGTTTTCCTCTCTTTAGGAGTGTTAGGATGGATGGGGACACACCATTGGTCGATGAGAGTGAGAGGATCCCAAAGGTAGCCTTTGCCGTAGATCTCGTAGCCGGAGGAAGTAACGGTAAGACCAATGAAGGCAAAGAACGTGAACGCCACAGGGATAACCAGCATCTGGGCATACTGTGCCCTGGGACTCCTTGCGAACCTCGTGAAATCGGGAATGTTGACACCGAGAGTCGCAAAGTTGCCCAACGCCGAGTTCACAGCACCGAACCACGCCCAAACGGCTTTGCTCCCATGGATCGTCGCAGGTTGGCTGTAAATGCTCGTTCCAGATGCACCGCCAGTCTTGGCGAGGGCCCAGATGAACATGGATAGCCAGCAAGCGGGGACAATGATGGATTTAATATTGAATAACCAGCGGATCTTGTGAACGGGGACGAGGAGCAGCGGGAGTTGAATGATCCAATAGAGGAAGTAGCACATCATCGCGGAGGTAGTGATGCTAGCGTTTTCGGGGAGATGGTTAGGTAAGTGTTGAATGGATGGCCAGATGGCTTTGAGCATCTGGTAGACGCATTCGCCGCCGGTTGTGGTTTGGATGCCGAACCTGTCAGGCGGAAAGAAGGGCACGGGTCAGATGACACGGTTAAAGTGATGTGGTTGAAGGTTCGGACGAACCAGAACATGGCCAAAATCGCACGACTGATTATGGAGAAGTATGCAAAGTAGAAGCCAAAAGAGGAGCGATTGACGACGGGGAATGGGACATGAAGTTGAGCTCCGATGGTACCGTTGAGCGTGATCACGATGGCGATGATAAAGTGGCCGACCGCAATGGCGGGGAGGACTTGACGCCATGATAAGCCAATGGCAAGCATACTAGACGCCATGTTCCAGGTGGCGACGTTGGCTGCATCGGACAGCCACTACACACGAGGTTGAAAACAGGGTCTCAACACCCGATCTAACCACCGCAAGTCGGAGACGTACATATGCAACAAAGTCCCAGCTGCTCCAAGTCCGTAAATGCGGCGGGACAACGTCCATATCCTTGTTGCTCCATTTGTTGTTGGGAGCAAAGGTCGCTGCTTCGGGCTCGAGGACCCAAGAACTGGGTTGAGTGAGTTTGGAGACACGCTGCTTGACACTGGACATGTTTCCGCTTCCAACGGAGAACTGGCCGTAAAGAAGAAGGAGGGATGAGAAAGGGAGGGGGAGAAGGAGAGGTGCGCGAACGCCCAGACAGTTGCTCGTGTGCTGGTTTTAAGGACGATAAGCCACCTGTTCCCATCAAATCCAGGGAAGGGTACTACAGGGGTAGCCGGTCGATCCGATGTGTGAAGGAACTTTCAGAATCCGGATGTCTGCTTGGTTAACGAAATTCGTGAAGATGCCCAAGGTGGCGCTCCTTTTCATGATTGCTGGTTGGTTAGAAGGACGGATCGGAGAGATAAGGACTCCACGCAACCATATGGCTCCTTCTCCTTCTCCCCAGACTGGTCTCAGGCACTACGCGCTAGGAATAGAAGACCAACGGCTTTTATCTGGGGCAAAGTCTAATCCAATCCGCGGTTCATGCTGTGCCGGCGGTGGAGGCTTTACACTTTGCATCCAGATATAGTCGTGCCCCTTTTTGGATGCTGCATTATCGCTTTCGGCACATAAAACCCGTCAATACCGTGCCCGGAGATATCCGGACATGTTTTCGGGTTTAATACGCGGGTTAATAATGGGTAAGCGAATGTTGGCTTCGTGAAGGCGAGAAGAAGCGAGGCCGAGAGAGCCGCAGTGAGCCTGAGAGTGGTCACGGTTTTGAGGGGATTGTTTGGTCCACAAGCAGTGCCTATTGCCGTGCTAACTCCGTCCCGCGCCAGTTCAGAGCTGAACAACCCCCCTCATTCGCGAGGCGGTTCTTTCACGCACTGTGGCCCCGCTGCCTGCCTGCGACACCTCCTACCACCTCTCCTGTTCTCGTGCGTCGACGCTGATAGTCAACGATGGGATTCTGGCGCAAATTTGGGAAAGTGATCGTAGACAAGGCCCAGGAGGAGCTCAACAAGCCAGAGGACGACGACCCACAACAAGCTCCCAAGCCTCCAGCCCCACCGCACTCTGCCCCGCCTGGAGCTCCTTCATTCCCTTCAGCTCAACCGTATGGAGCAGCAGCGTACGATAACCTCCCAAGTCAATTTAGCAATCTCAATGTCGGAGGAGGCGCTTCAGGGGCGTCGACCCCTGGTTATGCGTACAATAACAATTCCAGTTATGGTGCGTCATGTTCGGTCCTGGTCGGACGAGCCTACTATGCCGGGAGCGCTCGCCCACCCGTTCGCCGTTGCACTACAGGCAATCCAGCATCTTCTCCGCCCCCAGCATCAATTCCTCCAGTGTTGACGCCTGGGAACAGTGCCGACCTCCGCTACGGCGGCCAACCTTCTCAAAACGTCGACTACCTTCCGCCCTTAAAGAATCCCTTGCCGCGGCCTCCTCAATTCAGCAATATTCCAATTCCTGAGCCATGGGATCCATATCAACGATACTATGGGAGCAATACACCTCAGGGCGGCGATAATTTGATGCCGCCGATGGGAACCCCAGGAGGTTTCGCCCCCGCAGGCTCTGCATATCCATGTCAGTGTAATTCCCCGTTGAAAACGACAAACAAGTTCAATCCTAACCGTGGGTCTTTCAAACTATTACACAGATGGGTCACAGAGCGCAGCTTCGTCTCCGGGTCCTGGACCCACGATACCTTCGCCCTCCCCTGCTCCCGGGTACGGGCGTGCTTCGTCTCAACCTCCTCCTTCAGCCGCGTCTCAATCTGCTCCTGTCGACGGTCAATGTGCTGGAGTTACAAAGAAGGGCGTTCGTTGTACTCGTAAAGTCAAAACTCCACCTGCACTAGGTAAACAGGCTCCTAGTACCGAGATGAACATGTCTGACGTGCGAGGGTTCCCTTAGGATTTATCAATCCTGAAGATGAGGTCCCAAGATACTGTCATCAACATTCGAAAGAGCTCTTGGGCGTCAGTGGATTTTACAGTCCAAAGGGCTGGGTGGACTTCGAGGGTGCGGTGGTCGTTTCGAGTTTCGTTTTCGTTTTCGGAAATCGACTGAAGCCAATTACGGGTGCTGTATAGATTGGATCCCAAAGTACCTGCATCCGGATACGCAAACCATCCTTCGAGCCGAAATGGAGAAACCCATCAGCACGGCTGACGTCCCAGGTTACATCTACTGCTACGAACTACGTGATACGGAGCACGAGGAAATAGTCCACCTGAAGGTAACGCTCTCCGGAACGAAGGTTGTGTGCGCGTTACTCACCAGCTGCGATTTGGGTTTTCAGGTCGGTCGAGCGGTGAACCTGGTGAAACGGATCGACGAATGGACCAAAACCTGTGAAAGTAAAGAACCGATTCTGAGAGGCTGGTATCCGGGACCAGACACTGAGGAGGCTGGAAGAGTCAGCATGATGAAAGGTGTTGTTACTGCTGGAAGGAAAGGTGCGAATTGTCATCGGTTGGAACGTAAGCGTTGATTTCTTCTGCCCCACTGTGAATGTCACTGGAGATTAACCGTTGAAATTGACCTTGTAACAGGTCTCATCCACCTGGAACTTGCGGACTTGGTCATCAACAAGCCCTACCTTGCCGACGACTTCTCCAAAGGTCAAGTCAAAGGAACCGGTGCGGCTCCTTCTGAACACAAGACCAAACCAACCTCCAAGAAAGCAGCTGGCGATGATACTCCAACATCGACTCCGAAACGCAAGACTAGAGCTGCTGCCGGTGCTTCTGCTTCTGCCAAGAAGAAGAAAGCCAAGGCTTCTGCGGACGATGATGACGACGACGACGATGATGATGACAATGACGACGAATTCGACGATTCTTCGAGCGGCAGTAATGGGAGCAATGGATCTACTGGGTCCGGCGGGAAGAAAGGGAAAGCTAAATCTCCCAAGATGGTTGTGCGCAAGCCTTGTAAAGATTGTGAGTATCTCCCGTCTCGCCCTTGGGTCCTGCGACCAGCAGTACTCACCCGGGCCATCTGTTTCTACGACAGGCGGACAAGTTCACAAAGAGATCTTCACCTTTATACGGCCGACGAGTGGTCCTTACAAGAATAAAGAATGGGAACGGATCGTTCAACCCGTTATGGAGAGGTGGGGCACGTTCATTGATTACCACACCTGATCGGGTCCGAGGTCGTAGTGAGATGGGGTAATAGATAATGGACCAGTTCAGAGTTTGTCTCTGTCATGGCCGTGGTTTCAAGCACGAATTGTTCAACGGACAGGCGTTTCAAAGCTCGATTGTGTTATTTAGTAGTTTCATTTAGGGTTTTGGCAGGCCAGGCGACCTGGCCGGTTCCTTGTCGTCTATACCCTGTTGCCTTCCAAAGATCCCTCTATATTGAATATTGCATGTTACATGTTAAACTAAATATTTTGTCCCCTCGGTTCTATTCGTCCGTCGGCAGATCGTAAGCAGCGTTGTGGATGGCGACGCTTCGGCCACTTGGGTCGGATGCACATCCCCAGTCGCCTCTTGGAATCCAGCGAACGGCGGTCTCGGCGGCAGCCTTGGACGGGAATAAGGACTCGAAAGTCTCGCGAATGAAGTATCCCTCTTTGGTGTCCGGAGTATCGTCGGGGTATGTCTCGTGGCGCTTGGCGAAAGTCTCGTCAGAGACGACATGGTTCGCGTGTTCTTTTATTCTGTAACCGCCACTGTTAGCGACAAACTCCTTGAATTCGAAGTCGAACGACATCTGCGCACCCGTCGATCCACGAATAACCGACACCGTCCGAGAACTGCTCCTTCTGCCTCCACAAAATAGATTTTGGCAGGTAAGGCTGAAACAGGTCATGGTCAGTATCGAGGAGTCGGGAGGCACCGTCGCCTAGCCTTACTCACCTTCTCTCCCTCTTGGACATCAAAAGCTTTGCGAAGGATATACTATCAGGACGTACATGGGCCGTAAGAGTCAGCCCCATTGTAGCCAGTCATTCGATAGCACGACTTACCTTCTCCATACGAGGTCGGCCATCCTCGTCCACCTCCTGAGTTGATCCCTTCCTGAACATCTTTTCCTTTGGATCGACGTTCATAGCGACCTCTAAGAATTTCTTGTCCAGGAATGGAACACGAGCTTCCAGACCCCAGGCCATGGTCGACCTGCACGTTGGACGATCAATAAGTACTGGGGGAGGTTCCCGTAATGGGGTAATATCTTACTTGTTAGCCCGCAAGCAGTCCGAAGTGTGCAAGTTCTTCACACGCTTAACGCACTCCTGGTGGAACGAAGAAGCGTCTGGGGCTGCGTGGAAGTAGAGGTAGCCTGGATGAAGCTAGTGAGTCCCAGCTCTATAAAGACAGCCGCCCACGAACAAGCTCACCTCCCAAGATCTCATCGCTTCCCTCTCCGCTGAGCACCATCTTAACACCCATAGCCTTGATCTTCCGGCTGAGCAGGTACATGGGTGTACTTGCCCGTACGGTGGTGACATCGTAAGTCTCAAGGTGGTAGATGACATCGGGAATCGCGTCGAGTCCTTCCTGGACGGTAAAGGTGTACTCGTGATGGACAGTACCGAGATACGCAGCGGCTTTGCGAGCGGCAATGAGGTCAGGAGAGTTGGGAAGACCAATGGAGAATGAATGAAGCTGAGGCCAAAGTGCAAGAGCGCCTACAGAGGGGATGTGAGTATTCAACGTGTACTGTCGCTACTGCCCGCGAGCTTACCGTAGTCTGCCAGGACACCTGGGTCGGGTGTCGAAGACCCGCTCATCTCCAGCTTCCTTCTCCGCATTTCATTAAGGGCTTGGGCGACCTTTTCGGTTTCCCGAGCCGCAATGGCGGCAATCAAACTACTATCCAGACCTCCGCTGAGGAGCACACCGTAAGGCACCTCGCTCATCAGGCGTTTACGAACAGCTTCTTCCAAGGTTTCCCTGATAGCCTTGTAATCCACCTTGTTCGTTGGGACTTTGGAGCCGTCCGCGGCATCGGTGTCCCACCAGGTTGGGTTGAACCAGCGGACGGTGGACTTATCGCGGCTGTCGTAGACGTGTCCAGGTGGGAAGGAAATGATCTTGTCGCATTCGTCAACTAACGTCTTGAGCTCAGAAGAGAAATAGACGCGTTCCGGGTGTTGGGAACTCCAGCCTTGGTAGAGCGTGGTTATGCCGATGGCGTCCCGAGCAGCGATGATCCTGGTGGGCGTCACAGACTCATCGAGCAAGACGAAAGAGAACATGCCGTCGAGCATGTTGCATAGCTCCTTGTCATGCCGTCGGTACTTTGAGCGAAAGGGAATCAGCTTCATGCGTGCATGAGCCATTGCGAGGACGTACCAAATGGTGGATGACCTCGCAATCCGAATGGGTCTTGAAATGTGGGTTATCTGGAAGGTCTTTCCTGAGTGCCAAATGGTTATAAATTTCTCCGTTGACGCAGAGAATGAGGGTTTCGTCGTCGTTGATGAGAGGCTGAGCTCCAGTGTCTACAGAGGCAAAGCTCAGCGACTCGTCTGACTATTCCAACCAGCGTAAATCCTTACCGACACCGACAATGGCCAAGCGCTCATGAACAAGAATAGCCTCCTTTCCAACATAGCATCCAGACCAATCCGGACCACGATGTCGTTGTCTCTTCGAGCAGGCGATCATATTCTTTCGCTCTTTCGCCGGGTCCTGGATGCCATGAACTGCAAAGATACCGCACATCGTTGCTTGTCGCTCGGTCTAGGAGAGAGGAGTTTCGCAGAGTAAATAGCAAATGGAATAAGAGACAGCGAGGAAGTATAAGTATACGGTCGAACGGGGCTATGAGACGCTGTAACGAGTGGCAAGGGGGGTCGTAATTTCGACTGCTGACTCCCGACGCTCGGCCGAACTTAATTAGCATTCTCGCGACGGGTCACGTGAGAGCGGAACGACGCGTCTTTCCGCCCTCGGAGGATTTGCGGGTCGACGTGGAAGTTATAAGAGATAACCCACAAGACACAGAAATTCAGATTCATTGGTTCAAATTCAACTTGTCTACGTGTCACCGACAGCCGGTCCGTTGCATCAACTCGATTTCCCCCCTTCAAGGTAGTGCACGTCCGCGCAATCCCGAAGTCGTTGCGCAGCCTGTTCTGCGGTGAGGTCTCTTTGTGGCTCGCTCATAAGTTCAAACCTATATTACGAAAGGAGAGCATGCATAAGGCGGTAAGTCCGCAAAGTCAATCGGAACGACCAACCCGACGAGAAACTTGCGGACCGTTGCACTTCGTAATAGTGGCGGGTCGAAATGGAAGTGAAGATGAGCGACTTCATCTTGTCCGACAAAATTGTTGCTCGGCGGTACCGGCCGTTGATGGATGCCCATCGAGTAGGCGAAGGAAGTTTGGAAGAGGTTATCGTATTTGATGGCAATACCCGATAGAATTTGTGCCAGAGACGCGGATTCTTCCTTTGTGAGTTCGAGTAATGATGGGATGTGCCTCTTGTACGGAAGAACTGGAAGCCAAGATGAGAGTTCCGGATAATGCGGGATCGACGACGACTACCAACGGAGTATCTCAAATGGCCAGACTGCCCACCAGGGAACCAGAGCTATCCACTCCTCATTTTGGAGTACAACACGATCGCCTTGCCCCGCCTCCAAGTGGGCGTAGTCACATAGGAGACACGGCTTCCCACCAGGACCTGCCGGTGCTCCAGATGACTCTTCGACTGACGTTTCCGCATATTTCTTGAGGTTGTCAAGTTCCGTTGAGGGGATCTGAGGGACTTGGGATAGCGACCAGGCTTGTCCGTGTGGGTGAGGGTTGGAGCAACCCATCATAGCTCCTTTGTTCTTTCCAAGAGGATTAACTCAGTGGATCAATGGGGGCGTCTGGGCGTACCCACCTCAAAGATCTGCACGTACTTGATTCCCTCCTGGCGTCCCCGTTTCACATAGATTGCTTTCCATTCTTCAATAACTATTTCTATGTCTGACGAACTGAGCCTTGCTAGAGTCAAGTCGTGCCTTGGATGGAATATCAGAACGTCACAATTGCCCTGAACAGGTTCCGACCGAAGTAAGGGATGGATTGGTTCAGGTGCCTTTGGTCCTGGCGGAGGAAGGACAGCGGGGAAATCGTTTTCGAAAACCTATTGATGGAAGTATCGATAATGAGATACGTTCGTTCAACGAGTTGTGGGCCGAGGTTGACTAGACACAAACCATGGTCGAGGTGTACTTGTCGTTTCGTATACCGCCAGACCTTTCATTTCCGGGACAAAGATAACACTTCTCATCGTATTGAGGCAATTCAATCTTCTGAGGCTGCTCAGTTTGCCCTTGCCATGGACGTTTCATCCGATGAGGGGAGACGATTACATATTCTCCTAACAAGGGGTTGTCTTCGCAAAACAGGTTACCGGATGAATGACTTCGTCGTACCCACACGACTTACAGCGACGATGAGGATGTATTGTGGGATCAAAAGCATCGCTGGTGGCTGACATCGTTCGGAGGATGGTCTCGCAGGGTGGTGAGAGAAAGCGCGTGAGGACGGGAACCCGAAGAATGCCGGACCAAAAATGGAAATTGCCGGGTGACATCATCAAGATCTCCCACCAACCTTGCAGACCGGAAAGGGATTCTTATGCGGGAGTGAAAGCCAGAAAAGGATATGTACCAGTATCCTCGAAACGATCTATTAATGCTCCACTAGTAGGAGCACAGCTGTAGATAAAATAAGACCCGCAATCATCGCCATGCCAATTTCGTAAGGCCTATGAAGTCCCAGCAGAGGACCGATAGCAAAAGGTCTTCAGAAAAGTCTTGATATAGGAGAAAGGAGAAAGCAACTGACCTCAGACGTGCTTCAATAAAGGCAACACCTTTCCTCATTCTGCGATAGCCGTGTTCATACCAAATTGCCCCCATGATCAAGACTGCAATAGACGAAGTACCATAAAGCGACCCCATCGGAAGTCCAGCTCTCCTTAACTCCATTTCCACTTCCGGCTTCGTGCTCGAAAACCCATGATTAGGGAACCGAGACTTGAGAAGGAACGAACCCGCGAGGACGAGGAGGATAAAGCCTAATCGGACATGAGACAGGAACGTCCTCTCGAACGCTAATAAATGTAAAAAAGCGATTTAGGGACACCACTACCTCTTTGACGAGAGGGTTCAACGGGCAAACTCACCACAAAAGTCTCGACATGCACTTCCAACGTTGGGTTCAGGGGAACTAGGTCCCAGATTCATGCACCAGCGCTGCGACTTGTCATTCTTCTCTAGTACATTCAGCATGTGTGACTTTCCTGTCCTTAGGATAGCGCGAGCCGAGAAGGACGCTCGGTGCAATGGGACGAGGGTAGTCGTACGTACCGATGACGAGTCGAAATTCACGGGACGGAGGACCGAAGTGCAAAGTCCGATACTCCCGATACCTTCGGCGGGCTGCCCCGGCCCGAGCCTGCTACTAACAGCCATATGCAAGTCCGTTCAAGGTCGTCTGCAGCTCGATAATTGCACTAGGAAGTTTGACCATCGAGCGATGGTTTGTTTCATCGTTCGAAGGGTTCCAATATGCCATGAGCTCTAACCGCGTAGGAAACCTAGTACTGTCTCGATCGTTTCCCCTCTATTGAAGCCCAAAAATGATTTCTTATGCGTTATGAGTTCTAGTAGTCTTCTTATAACAGATATTCGTGTTCGTACAAGTACATAAGTCACATCACAAATCGTTACAATCGTTATACCCCGTTCCACTCGTATCCTTTGAGAACCTCGAATGTCGTCTCCAATGGCAGCTTGTCGCTCGATCCTCCAACTTTAAGTGTGTAGGTACCCTTGTCGACAGTCCAGCAGTTGTTGATGTCATCCCAGTAAGACATAGCGTAGCGGTCCAAATTGATGTCGACGGTTGCCGTGAACCCTGGAGCGAGATCCTTGATCTTCGCAAAGCCTCGCAACTGGTTTTGAGGGTGTGTGAGGTGACCTTTAGGTAGGGAGATGTAGACCTGAACGACTTCAGACCCCACTCGCTTGCCAGTATTAGTAACCTTGACGCTGATTTGAACGGGATCTGCTGGTGTCGTAACGGGCGGGGACGTGACGGAAATGGCCTCATAAGCGAAGGTGGTGTACGAGAGACCGTGCCTTTGTATAGAGTAAGTAATATATCGGACTGGTCCAGTGCGGAGGATCTTACCCGAAGGGGAAGAGCGGTTGGATTCCGCGATGCTGATAGGCTTTGTAACCGACGTACATGTCCTCAGCATACCTCACCTAGCAGCAGCAGGGGACGTGTAAGCAAGTCATATGGCCAGACGAAACGTATTCATGGCAACTTACTCGGCCGTTTTCGTTTCCAAAGTGTCCATGAGCTGGGATGTCCTCGAGCCGTTTGGGGAATGTCAACGGCATCTTTGCAGCTGGGTTAACGGCACCGAAGAGGACATCGGCTATGGCGTTGCCATTTTCGTTGCCACCGTACCAGGCCTGAAGAAGAGCGGGTACTTCGTCTGCCCAAGGCATCGTAACAGCGGATCCCTGGATGGTGGAGTGATATCAGCGTCGCTTGAAATACTGAGATAACCGTCGTCAACTTACCGACTGGCAGACAACGACCGTCTTAGGGTTGACCTTTGCTACTCGACTAACAAGCTCGTCCGTCAATCCGGGCAAGGCGAGCGTCTTCCTGTCGAAGCCTTCGCTTTCGTAGTCGCCGTTAAGGCCAACAACAACAATCGCGACATCCGCCTCCTTGGCCAGGGCCTCAGCCTCGGCCAAAGCAGCTTGAGGCTCCAACAGCTCAGCTGCGCCGAGTCGCACTCCTGGTCCACCAGGAAGCAGGCTTTCGTCTTCGTCTCCTTCCGCCGGTCCACGGACGTTCATGAACTCCACGTAAACTTCGTGCTCGACGCCGGCTTTGAGATTGACCAAGCCTCTCTCTTCCTCGGTTCCGGTCATGAAGAAAGCTAGGAATCCAACAGTCAGCTCGGCTGTGACGGGTCAATGAGAAACCTCAATCTCACCTTCTCCTCGGCGTTGCCAAGTCCAGTTGTCGATGACGAGCTCGCCGTCAAGATAGAATCGGGCCTTGCCGGCGACAATGAGACCAAATTGCCAAGTCGCGTCCTTCTTCAATGCTTGAAGTTTGCCCTTCAGCTTCATAGTCCAACGGTCGGTGATTCCTGCAGGCGAAGAATTGGAAACGAAGATGTTGGTTTCGGTGAGATGTAAGGTCTTGATTGGTTCATCGACGGGTCGGTCGTGTTCGTCGTGCGAGTGCCATGTAGCAACCCAGCCCGCTTCTCCGCTTGCAGTCATGATATTCTTGTCTAGCACTGGAAGCTGGCGGTAGCCTATAGCACTTGGATGAGCCGAGGCATAATACAGTCGGTCGTTGCATTCTTACCGACACATCCCTCATGATAGACCACCTCCACGTCCTCCGATAGCATAGATGTGATTCCTTCAAATGGAGTTATGACGTAGGCGCAGCGAAGAGAAGCGGATCCACCACCGCTTGGTACAACTGCCTTTGCGTTCGGGCCGATGATGGCAATCTTCTTCAGGGTATCGCGGTCCAACGGAAGGACGTCTCCCTCGTTCTTGAGAAGGACAATGGATTGAGCGCTGACTTTGCGCATGAGAGAGCTGTCCGTTTCGTTTTGATGCGACCATTGCTCCTCGCCGTCACCGTCGATCACCTTTACAGCTGGATTAGAACCGGTGTAGTGTTCGCAAACGATGTACTCACTGCAGGGTTTGTTCCGGAGAGCTTCTTCACCAACTCGACAACCTTGGCTGCACGTTCTTTGATGGTGCGAACTGTGACTTTCTTGGCCTGGATTGATCGATTGACCTTCTCGTGGTCCCTCCATTTTGCGACTCCTGGCATTTCCAAGTCCAGTGAGGCGTTGATAGCCTCGGCCACGCTATATGTCCCGAACCTGAAGAACGGTCGTTACATGACCTGGTTCTAGTGACAATATTCAAGATAAACGCACCAGTCACTCATAACCAAACCTTGATACTTCCATTCACCGCGGAGGATCTGTTTAAGTAGGGCAGGGTTTTCGGAGCAGTGAGTACCGTTAAGACGGTTGTATCTGTCGATCAATACACGTCAGATCCAAGTCGCACCCCTGAAGAACAGCAGACATACGCTGTCATGAAAGCCCAAGGTTTGGACAGCTTCTGGGCAAGCATGAAAGGGTATAGATAGATCTCTCTGAGAGCGCGTTGGCTGATAATAGAATCCGAGCCCAGCCGTTCATGCTCTTGTTCATTGCCACTAAAATCAAAGCCAAGTTAGTCGCAATGCAACTGGCATTTCAATGACACCTACACGAAATGCTTGATGCACGATGCAATTCCTTGGCTCTGTATACCGTTGACGTATGCGGCCGCCATAATACCCGACAGATGGGGGTCTTCGGTGAAGCTTTCGAAGCTCTGCAAGCAAGATGTCAGCAGGGAGTGTTGACGATTCGAGAAATCGGCTAACCCGTCCACCAAGTGGAGACTGCGAAAGCAATTCATGTCAGCGTAAACCAAAAGAGATGGACAGGCTTCTACGAACCCTCTGGATATTGCAGGTAGGGGCGAGGATTACTGAAGCTGCGCGCTGCTTCGTCTCAGGGGCCAGGAGGTTCTGGGCGATCTCGGTGATCAGGGCTGGGTCCCACGTAGCTCCTAGCGCAGTTGCGCACTACAAAGTACAGATCGTTACAAGCTATTGCTGGGACACTAGTTGGTGAATCTTACTGGGATACAGTTTGCAGGAGTGCCGTTGAAGAAATGGCCACCACGGACGCCATTCGGACCTGAACTGGCAAGTTAGAGGCGGTTCGAGCAAAAAGGGTAAACTGGCATACCATCAGAAACCTAAAAATGGGAGCTCAGCAAATTATCCAGAATGAGTTGACAGGAGGGACTGTAGCCACCTTGATCGATGGTATTCCAAGCCTCGGGACAGCAGCCGTCCACCAAAATCCTACACCTGCGATAAGCGAAATTGCCTCGTCGGTGGTCAGCTTATCGACGATCTCTTTGACGTCCGCCCTGGAGAAGTCCGAGAGCTTGGGAGGCCCCTCTGGGTCGATGGGTGAAAGTGGGGTCGACGATGTTGCAAAATCAGTGGACGACATGAGGCAAGAGAGGGATAGGGGACAGTTCGAGATAGGTCAAGACCGTTACGTTTAAGTAGCATCACCCACTCCCTGCCTTTCCAGTGAAGGACAGTTGGGCTGGCATTCAAGGTAGAACCTGGTGATTTACCCGGCAGGATTTAAACGTTGAAGCGGGGTTTCTCCTTGATTTCCCCGAGCGATCGAGGAAGGCGGCGAGCAGGTACTTCTTGCCCTGGATGAGCCATAAAGCAAATCGGGAAGAAGAGCGAGAGAGACAGCGCTGCGGAAGAACTGCGATAGTAGTGGGCCATTGGATTGTGGTTGTGTAACCTGCTGGTGCCAAAACGAAGGCAAAGATCGGCGTGCTTTGGCTGCTCCGACGCTTCCAGAACATCCAAATTCGACGTGAGACGGAGGGTAAAACGGTTAAACGGTACCTGTTGGGAAGAACCGGTAAATCTGCCGTAAGATTGGGTTGGCTGGCGGGGCTTAATCGAACCGGCAGCCAACATACCGGCAGCGGAACCGAAGACCGAGGCTTAAAAAGGATGTACGGGCGAATATACGTCACTAGATCTACCGTGAATAGTAATGTCCGTCGACAGGCGGTAGTTTCAGGAAGCGGGAAGCAAGTAGAAGCCCTCGTCGAAACTACCCCAGACCGCCGGAGCTGGGACCGGCCATAGGTTCTACAGGTCGGGTTACACTGCACAACCCTTTGAACCGGAGCTCGGTGTTGAATGGAGTAAAGTCCTCGGTTCAAGTCCAACTGCGTGACATTTTGGTGGTGTGAGTCAGACAAGGTTGCTCGCCTCCTCCGCAGGGAGTTTCTCCGACTCGCACGTAATTATTCAGGACTTGGCTGAACTTCTTCTATTCTGCCTTCAAGAAACGTGCACTACCAAACAAAGCGGATGGATGGGGCTTGGCGGTATCGAGTCCTGTACAGCTGTGTGAACTCTGAAAATCGTGAAAGACGAGGTATCGAATCGGTAGAGGCGTATGGGGGCAAGGTAGGTTTGCGGAGGGAAACGTGGTGACTTCGAGTCCCACGGTTGATGAGCCGGCCACTCCCACACAGCACCACCTCCTGTAACAGAGAGACACCGAAATGGGTTCATTGCCGCTCGAATATTATACGAAGTGGGTCGTGATTACTTCAGATATCATCATGATTCTTCCACCAATCCCTTTCTTGTATGGATCTTCACAATGTAGGTTTCAACCCCAGTGCTTCTTCTCTGCTCGCCCTGGGCAGTCGTCTGACGCCATGCTAGCAACGATAGACGGGTGGGTACTTCATTCCTCACAATAAATCGCTTTTGCCAACCCTTTCTGCCCTCCAGGCCAAAATCGTTGCCTCGTGAAGCCAACCTGTCGAAACCCCTTGTCGCACCGACAACGGAGCTGGACACCAGCAAACGGAGGGATAGCAATGCCTCCATCCTCATGCATCGACTTCCAACCGAAATCTTCATATACCTTATCACCTTGGTCTTAGCTGACCACTGTCTCGACCATTCTCCCTGGATTGTGTACACCCACACCGCAGAACTCAAACTCGTGTGTGTCCTGTGGGCGTATAGGATCAACTCTTACCCGCGCTTTTGGAACGTGTTGACAAATCGACTCGGTCCTGGTCACGTTTCAGCAGTGATAAGACGAAGCCGGGCTGCCCCACTCCATGTGGACATATCCTTCGAACCGAATCAAGACATCCAGACGTACATCACAGTTATCAAGTCGATCGCTCATCGGTGGAGCACTTTGGATATTAGTCGGTTCGGCAGTGACAACAACGAGGCATACAATGCGGTACTGCATGATCTGCTTCAAGTCCCGGCACCCCAGCTCCAAAAGTTATCGCTCGTCGGCTGCACTCCCACTCTACCAACCACCATTCGCCTGTTTGGAGGTCGAGCACCCCTTCTCCACACAGCTACAATTGCTCCTCACGAATGGAGCATCATTCGTCCAATCATACCTCGTCTGAAATGTCTGGCCGTGGAGGGGTCCTGGGTATCCCAAGGGCAACCCAGCCAATTGAGACTCGGTATGGTTATACAAGCTCTTATCTCATCTCCCGAGATTGAAGTGATCAGACTCTCCAACCTGGGACGTCAGTTCGCGGAGTCAGTGAAATCGTTGACGATCCCCTCGAGTCCAATTCTATTAGCCCGCGTCCGAAGCGTTACCCTCGATCGAATCGCTAGAGCTGGGGCTCTTGGGTTCTTCGCAGCAATCAGGTTTCCCGGCGATTGTGCGGTCAACATTGACATGCACGTTTCCCCAGATCCAGGACAGCTGGAACCAGTCCTCAGCATGCTGTACGCACGATTTACTCAAGTGGTCCCACTTGGCGTCGATATTCGAATCACACCGTCGACTTCAATCATTGTCCTCAGCTACGAACGGGGTGGGGCAGGAGGGATTAGGATTGCATTCCGTTGTAGGAGTTGGAGGGTTCGCCGCATAAAGGACTTCATCGACCACGTGCTGCGCCAGCTCACCGAGGCGATCCAAGCCTCCGGTATATCCGTTCATCTTCGAGTTGGACGACAGGAAGTGGATGGCACCAGGGAATTCCCTAGTGAGATATACGGATCGATAGTGGAGAGAGTGGATGGCCACCTTCCCTCAACGACAAGAGCAAGCATATACGGACTCTACTTCACAGAGTTCATCACCTATGCAAATTCAGGCTTCTCAAACCTATCTGAACTAATCATTGAGGAGAGGAGGATTGTTGCCCCTTGGGAGCAGCTCGTCGAACTTGCCAAGTCGCGGTCGAGCCGAGCCGCGGATCCTGCGCCCCGAATTGCGGCATTGGAGGCTATGTCGCTACCTTCAAAGGGACTGGATGAAGGAGCAAGGGAGAGGCTATCAAGAGTCGTTGCAGAACTCAACTGGACCGATGATCCACACGGTACGCGTTTCCCTCTCGAGCACGTCTTGGCTGGCATTGAGGTGTTTCCATTCAGCGTACTGGTTCCCCGGTCTTCCAACGCAGTTTAGAAGCAAGCCCCTCTCCCACCACGGGTTCCGCTGCGGAAGGGTAAAGAGATTTATCCCACCTGCACACCTGAACCCGCCTTCGGAATGATGCCAACGGCTTGAGATTGCATGGAACAAAATGCCTCCTACTGCAGATTAGGATGGGAATATCGAGTGATCGGACTCGCGTCAAGGGAAAGAGAAACATACGTATGCCATAAAGAAGCAATACAAGTTATAAACGTTGTTCTCGACGAGGGTGCACCAGACGTGTTAGCGGCACAACGAGAATTGAGACGATGCCGGAGCGAGTTAGCCTCGCCGTCACGTGCTTCTGTTCACCTGGATGCCCAGTTGGTCCACGTGTGGCATGCTGGAGCGCGCCTTCGGCCCGTTGTCGTTGTCGGCCTCGGTCGTATTCGTTTTGACACTCGATGAGTTCCCGGATCCCTCACTTGTAAACATCAGAACGAAAAAATCCGGTCGCGGATCGTAAATTTTAACGTGGGTCGTATTTGAAGCGATGGACAGCGGCGAATTAGCTATCCCAAAAGGATTCCATAAAGTAGGACATCGCCAGTCACCATCATAATATTGGGCAGAATATGCCGCTCTCCTCTCCGTCTCGATTCTTCCTCTTCCAACGGCACAGGCTGGACGAACACCGGAGGCTAGATTATAAACCAACCGCCTCCTAACGTACTTCCTTCAAAAAGTCTCCAAAAATAATAATTCAAATAAGGTCCTTTATTCTACTGTCCGTTTTGACCCCGTGATTCCTCAAGACTTATCCGAGCCTTTTCTCTTCTGCATTCAAGAAACCTGCGCTACAAACCAAAGCCGATGGATCGGGCGTAGTGCCGCGGTATCGAGTCCTGTGGGCTCTTCAACTCAGTCGGGTATATCTGTCATCTGAAGTTGTCCTTCTCCAGTGTTATATATGTTCTTTGGACATCTTTAAGGATGAGACATCAAAAGAAGGCGTTGCGCGTCCTCAGGTTGCAGAGGGAGATGCGATTGCTTCGTCCCACGGTTGAGGAGACGGCCGAGTCCTTTCACCACACGTTAGTGCTGTGCAAGACAGCAGAGAAGGGGTCATTGCCGCTCGAATCTCATACAAAGTGGGTCACGCTTACTTCAAACCGCATTCCTATTCTTCCACCAACCATGTATTTGTCGCCCTTCGCTGGGTGTACTCGGTTCGTATAAGCTGTGTTATCTGCGTCCGAGTCAGGCTATTCCAATCCAGCATCTTACAGGTGAGTAACCGAGCTAGGACAAACCATGAGCTCTTAACGCCATTGGTGCACACCATTCCACCCGGGAAGTCGCATTCACGGCATTGGGTGGATCCGGATGAGCGCGGAAGTACTCGAAGATAACAGGCGTTGCTGAGGATTGGCAGGCAACCCAACGTCATATTTCTTGAGATTACAATATCTCATTACCTGAATTTCATAGATAATCGAAAATTCCTATATCGAATAGGTGGCGAGGCTCAGGCCTCACGTTCGCCGGCTGTCGCCCCCCAGACGCTCCTTCGCCGGATCCTAGAGAAGCGGTTGTGCCATATCACCCAAAAATGCATTTATTTACAGTGGTTTGCATCAGTGTTCTCACCCTCGAAAATCACCTCGCCCGGCCCCACCTGCCTAAAGAGGCGCTAGGGATCCCTTTTCGGGAGTGATTAAGGTGCCTAATTAAGCAGGGGACGCGATTTCCGGGGATGAAAACACTTATGCAAACCAGTGTAGTATAATGCATCCGGACGTGCTTGGGCGAAAGCCTCGCATTCGGCGGCTATCTGCGACGATTAGGCATAAGTCCGTGCCGGGAATTGAGAAATTGACCAGGACACTCTCACCACGGCTCGAGACCCCTTAAACAAAAACACACCGCTTAAAGACACTTATAAGTGGAAGGCAACAATCATGCGTAAGCGTAGAGCACCCATGGCGGATAGGGGCCTTGTTGACGACCTGACTGGTCTTCCCCTCCAGCTCCGAAAAAAGCGCAGAAGAAAATGGCCCTCAGCGACTTCCTCCGGGAAACTTGTGCGTTTCACCCATTTTAGGACCCGACGAGTTTCGTCTTGATGAATCGATTCCCTAGCCTTGCCGGCGTGTGCCTACGATATGGACAGCCTCGAGCTCCCTACAGCGCGTAAGTTCCCGCTTCGCGATCCAAGTCACTCGATCGAGTAGTCAGGTTAATGATGCGGGCAACAGCTGCAGCCCGAGCCGAAGATGGATTGCGTGCCAGGGACTATGAAGGACGTGGTGGTTATAATGACTATCCTCTCCGAGGTGCGAATTCTGAATCGCTCCGACCCCCCTGAATAGGGACTCAATCGGGTGGATCTTATACTGCAGAGAGCCGCTACCCTCCCAGGGAGGAGCTTCCATTACCCACAAAACCGCCGTACACGGCGTTCGTTGGCAACCTTGCCTTCGATATTTCAGAACGTGATGTAGAGGATTTCTTCAAAGTCCCAGTACGTTAGAACACTTTCAGAGTAGTTTTCGGAACGACAAAAACTGATTCATCTGATGAGCAGCTCAAAAGCATTAAAATCATTAAGGATAGGGAAGGCAGGGCCAAAGGATATGGCTACGTTGAATTTGAGACGCTCCAGGGTCTGAAGGATGGTTTGGCCAAGACGGGGGCTGTGAGTACACATCGTCCAGGTGGCACTCCCTCTCTAATACGTCATGTCCATTAGCACTTGTCTGGCCGAACCGTTCGCGTTAGCGTCGCCGAGCCTCGTGAGCCGAAGCTTAGATTGATACGAGGCTTTTCCTTCTGACGTCTTATTCCACAGAGAAGGAACGTGAGCGTGGTGGCGGGTTTGATGATGACAAAATTTCTTCTCCCTGGCGTCGGGAAGGCCCGCTTCCTCCTCCAGATCGTCCTCCCCGTGGAGCCGGCTCCCGCTTCAGCGATGCTCCCTCTGCTAATCGGGGTGAGCGAATGGGCTTTGGGTCGCGTTTTGTCCCCAGTAGCCCCCGCGCCCCAGCATCTCGATATTTGCCTGCCGGCGAGGCTGAAAGTAACTCCGACTGGAGATCCACAGCTCACCCTCGTGGACCGTTGCCGCCAACTGACCGCCCTTCATCTGGCCCAAGGAAGACCTCCGGATTCTCCTCGCACGAGGGACCTGCTCACGCTGCTGACATGGAAGAGACTTGGTCGAAGGGCTCGTAGTTCTCCCCCAAGCCCTCGGAGCAGACTCCTGCCAGTGCTCGAGGCAAGAGTTCATTCTTTGGCAGGGATGGAGTAAACCGTGCCGCGGACGATGAACCGAGTGACTGGCGTTCTGGGCCTAGGCGAGGTCCTCCCCCTCCAAATGGTCGCTCCGACAGATCTCGTAAGTCGGTGTTGGAGTTTTCGACCGATCGAGTGTGAGTACTGTCCAGTAGTGATTCCCTTTGCCTCTAAGCGAGCGAATCCGTTCCAACGACGCCAAACATAGGAAGACGCAAGCTGGAACTCTTCCCTCGTACTTCCAGCCAGTCGACGGCAACGTCACCCGTCGGTTCGCCAAAAGCTGCTACTCCCAACGGCGGCTCCCGTTCCAATCCATTTGGAGCCGCTAAACCTGTTGATGTTGCTGCCAGAGAGAAGGAGATCGAAGAAAAACTACACTGCGAACGTGGTAGCAAGCCAAAGGAACGCCGAACTGACGATTCAGACCGTCCCCCTCATACCAACGAACGTAGCCGATTTTTCAACAGAGGAGGGGGTCCTGAAAGGGATGGAGGTTGGAGAATGCTAGCAACGATAGACGGGTAGGTACTCGATCCGTCACGATATATTGTATTTTTGCTAACTCTCTACTGCTCCTCAGGACAGAATCGCTGCCTCGTGAAGCCACCTTGTCACACTCCCTCGTCTCTCAGACGACGGAACCGGACACCAGCGAACGGAGGGCTAGCAATGACTCCCTCTTCATCCACCGACTTCCGACTGAAATCTTCCTACACTTTATCACCCTGGTCCTAGCTGGCCACCGTCCCCACTATAACCCGGGGGAAGTGTACACCTACATTGCGCGACTCAAACTCGTGTGTGTCCTATGGGCAGACAGGATCAACTCCTATCCGGGGTTTTGGGACGTGTTGACGAATCGACTCGGTCCAGGGCATGTTTCGGCGGTGTTGAAACGAAGCCGGACCGTCCCACTGTGCGTGGAGATCGCCGCTACACGGGACCAAGACATCCAAGCATACATCACAGCTATCAAGTCGTGCGCTCATCGGTGGAATACTTTGAATATCCGCTGGGTGGGTATCAACGAGGCGGTACTGCGTGAGGTGCTACAAGTTCCGGCACCCCAGCTCCAAAAGCTATCTATCGCTGGATCTAGTAACACACCCTTAACCGCCATTCACTTATTTGGAGGTCAAGCACCCCTTCTGCATACAGTCAAAATTGCTCCTAACGAATGGAACATCATTCGTCCGATCATACCTCGTCTGAAGCATCTGGTTGTGGACGAGACTCGTTTCCGCGGAGGGCCAACGAGTCATTTGACATTCGATATAATTATGAAAGCTCTTACCGAATCCCCGGAGATTGAGGTCCTCACATTCTTTCTCCTGAAGTCTCAATTTGCGGCATCAGCGGAAGCGTTCACGATCCCCTCGAGACCAATTCTACTCAGCCGCCTCCGAAGCATCACTTTCCCCCAAACCTACAGCGCAATAGCCTTCAGGTTCCTTACAGCAATCAGCTTCCCCAGCGACTGCGAGATCAAAATGCACATGCTCGTTACCCGCCGTCCGGGTTCACTAAACCCCTTCTTCAGCATACTGTCCGCACGATTGTCTCAAGTGGCCCCACTTGACATCGATATCCGATACACAGCATGGAATATATTGATTACCATCAGCTACAAACGGAATGGAGTAGGAAGGATGGAAATCACACTCTATTGTTCCGACATGGGGCTTACAAGCATCAAGGGCTTCATCGAGGAGGTGCTGAGCCAGCTCGGTGAAGCGATCCGAGTCTCCAGCATATCCGTTCATCTTCGAATGGGATGGCCGCCATTGGATAGCACTGTGTTCCCTAGGGAGACTATCGAATCTTACAATTCGGTCGTAGAGACGGTGGATGGCCTCCTTCCCTCTACTACAAGAGCAAGCATCTTCGGACCCAGCTACACAGACTTCATCGACCATGCAAAGTCAGGATTCATACATCTATCGGAACTCATCATAGAGGAGAAGAGTATCGTTGCCCCTTGGGAGCAGCTCGTCGAACTCGCCAAGTCGCGGTCGGGTCAAGCCGCAGATCCTGGGTCCCGAGTTGCGGCATTGAAGTCCATCACGCTACCTTCCAAGGGACTGGATGAAGCAGCCAGGGAGGAGTTATCAAGAGTCGTTGGACAAGTCAACTGGACCAATGATCCAAACGGTACGCGTTTCACTCTTTGGGCATGAGCCGGCTGGCAAGTATTGAAGGGTTTCCCTCCCAGCCCGCTGAACAGCCGAGCTCGCTTTGGTAACGCTTTCAGGGCCACACTTTTCGAGCAGGAATATCGAGTGTATCGGACTCGCGTCAGGAAAAAAAGAAATCATAGCGTATGCCATAGCATAAAAAAAACGTTACAAGATGTACACATCGTGCTCGACGAGGGTGCACCAGGGGTGCTAGTAGTACAATGATGATCGTACAGCCCAACCCAGAACGATGATCAACAACATAGCGAGCTAACCGAGCAAGGAGGAGGAAAGCAGGAGACGAGATATCGAGAAAGAGAAAAGAGAGAAAAGAAGAAATAATGGTAAAGCTGATAGAGAACGAGAACTAAAGCGCAAAACCCGGAGCAGATCATAATCACCATACCAGGTCGAGCCCAATCCAGAATGCCGTCTAGTGAAAGGGGTATTGTACATCGCGCAAACCAGATCGGACGACGACGTCCAAGTGCACTTAGGCCTTGGTAGCTTTGGAAGCAGGTTTCTTCGAGGCTGGGGCTTTAGCCTTGGAAGCGGGGGCCTTGGCTTTGGAGGCGGGTTCCTTAGCTTGGGAGGCAGGTTCCTTTGCTTTGGAAGTGGGTTCCTTTGCTTTAGATGCAGGTGCTTTGGCCTTCGAGGCAGGCTTCTTCGTCGAAGCGGGAGTCTTGGTCGAAGCTGGCGCTTTGGGAGCACTTGACGAAGGTGCCTTAGCCTTGGAGGCAGGTGCCTTTGCTGCAGATGCGGGGGCAGCGGCAGGTTCTTCCTTGACTGGGCTCTGTGGGTGGTTGATGGTGATGAGAAGCAAGCCAACATAGTGTCGGGAACCCAAAAACGTACAACGCTCTTAGCCTTGGACTTGGTTTCGGCCCTCTTCTCTGCCTTCTTCGCTGCCTCCTTCACTTTAGCGGTCTTTGCAGCAGTGGATGGCTTCTTCTTCTTATCAGCTGCGGCAGCGGTCTACAACAAGCATGTGTGTGAGCTCAAATTCACTCGGGCAAGGCAGACGGGCTCATTCCGTACCTTCTTCGCAACAGCAGTGGACTTGGTCTTGGCAGGAGCTTTCTCCTTTGCTGGAGCGGCACCCCTGGTCCTGGTTGTGGTGGTGGCCTTGGTGGTAGCGGCAGCCTTGGGCTTGGTGGCAGCGGCCTATCAAAGCAGACGACGTCGGATAAATGTTGTTCATCCCGACAGGAATAGAATAGGTCATACCCTCTTCGTAGTAGCGGTCCTGGCAGTTGTAGCCTTTGCCTACACGTGTGGAGTAAGCGTCAGTGGAGAAGCGGAGCGAAACAAACGTTTGCACAATCACCTTGGAAGCGGCAGGCTTCTTCGCAGTAGTAGCACTCTTAGCTGCAGGTTTCTTTGTAGAAGCAGCCTTGGTGGGAGCCACATTCTAGAAAGGAAGAGTGCAGCGGAAATCGTGCCACCCCACGTTAGCCCCTCCCGAACGGACAGTCGATCGAGGACAAGACCTTACTTCCTTGGAAGACTTGCTCTTCGGTGCGAGCTTCACCTTTCCCGACGTTCTACAGAGAAGAAAGTGATCAAGGTTAGTCGGGTGTTGTCGATAGCCGGTGAAAGTTGGGAGGGGGTGGAGTTGGCATTCGGAATGCCCTCGAACCTCCCGCTGTGTACTCACCCCTTTGGCAAGACGAATTCGCCCTTCTCTGCTCCCCTTGTGATCGCGCCATTGAGGTGAGAGATAATGGTAGGGGTGACCTGTATATCCATAGCATCTTAGCACCGTGTTGGTGGGGGACCAGAGCGGAAAGGCGTCCGGGGGGGGGGGGGAAGGAGGTGAAGCGGATAATCGGCACTGACCTCGATCTTGTACTTGTCCTCAACATACTTCCTGATCGCAACGCGACTAACACCATCTCGAGACGCAGTATCGACGATGCATTCACGAATGAGATCGCGATAAGCAGGGAGTTGAACGTTCTTCGCAGCAGGCTTGGAAGAGGACTTCTTGGAAGCGGCGGCGGTGGTCATGGTTCAGACGAGGAGTTTAGCAAACAAAAAGAAAAACAAGAAGACAAAAAGAGGTTTGTGGAAGAGCTGTACAGCTTCAGGAGGTTAAGATGTTGCTGGAGGGGCTTAACTTGAGATAGCAAGTGACCTTGAAGGGGGAGAACCAGGAGGGGGAGTGTGGTGGTGGGAGGGAGGGAGGAAAGTCTGGAACGACAGCCTCGGCGTCACGTGTTTCTGTTTACCTGGATGCCTGGTTCCTGACACAGTTCATGAGCACGTTGGGGCCTTCGACCCGTTCTCGTTGTCGGTCTCAGTCGTAGTCAGTTTGACACTCAAGGAGCTCCCGCACTTGTAAACATCAGAAAGAAAAAAGCTAGTTGTGGGTCGTAAATATCAACGTAGGTCTTATTTGAAGCGACGAACAGCGACGAATTAGCTATCCCAAAAGGATCAACCACAAAGTCAGACATCGCCTACTACCATCATAATATTGAGAAAAATACGCTGCTCTCCGTCTCGCCTCTTCCTCCTTCAACGGCACAGGCTGGACGAATACCGGAGGCTAGATAAACCACCCCGCCTAACGTACTTCGTCCAGAAATGGAGAACGAAATCAAATGGGATCCTTCATTCCATTCCCCATTTTGGCGTTTTAATTCTTCAGGACTTGCCTGAAAGTACTTCTTCTCTATTGCCTTCGAGATACCTGCACTACAAAACAAAGCCGATGGATGGGGCTTGGCGGTACGTATCAAATCCTGTGAACTCTTGAACTTATTGACGGGTATATCCGAAGCCATCGTTCTCTAGCATTCTATATACCCTTTAGAGTTCGTTACGCCAGAGACATCAAATAGAGGGCGTTGTATGGAGGTAAACTTATGTTACAGAGGGAGAGTGGTGACTTCATCCCACGGTTGAGGAGGGAGTAGGTCGCGTCCATCCACCACAGATTAGCGCTGTGCGGGACAACAGCCTTTTACCAAGATGGGGTCATTGTCGCCCAAATCTGATACAACGTGGGTCGTCCTTATTTCAGATCTTATTTCTATTCATCCACCGACCATATCATTGCATGGGTTTTTACAAAGTAGGGTCCGAATCCAGAGCCCCATATCTGCTCGCCCTGGGCAGTCATCTGGCGCCATGCTAACAACAATAGACGGGTCGGTACTCAATCCGTCACAATAGTGTGGCTTTTGCTAACTCTCTACTGCCCCTCAGGACAGAATCGCTGCCTCGTGAAGCCACCTTGCCAGACTCCCTTGTCTCTCAGACAACGGAACCGGACACCAGCCAACGGAGGGCTAGCAATGGCTCCCTCTTCATACACCGACTTCCGATTGAAATCTTCATACACTTTATCGCCCTGGTCCTAGCTGACCACCGTCCCGACTCTAACCCCGAGGAAGTGTACACCCACATTGGGGAACTCAAACTCGTGTGTGTCCTATGGGCGGATAGGATCAACTCATATCCGCGCTTCTGGGACGTGTTGACGAATCGACTCGGTCCAGGACTTGTTTCGGCGGTGCTGAAACGAAGCCGGGCTGTCCCAATGCACGTGGAGATAACCCCTGTATCGAATCAAGACATCCGGGCGTACATCACGGTTATCAAGTCGTGCGCGCATCGGTGGATCACTTTGAATATCAGCTGGGTTGGCGTCAACGAGGCGATACTGTGTGATCTGTTACAAGTTCCGGCTCCCCAACTCCAAAAGCTATCTATCGCCGGATCTAACGCCACACCGACAACCGCCATTCACTTATTTGGAGGTCAAGCGCCACTTCTTCATACAGTTACAATCACTCCTAACGAATGGAATATCGTTCGTCCGATCATACCTCGTCTGAAACATCTTACCGTGGATGCGATTCGTTTCCCCGCAAGGCAAACAAGTCAGTTGGAACTCGATATGGTTATACAAGCTCTTAACGCATCTCCGGAGATTGAGGTGCTCAAATTCTGTAACCTTGGACATCAATTTGTGGCATCAGCGGAAGCGTTGACAATCCCCTCAAGTCCAATTCTACTAAGCCGCCTCCGAAGCATTACTTTCGATCAAGTCTTCAGCGAAGGAGCCTTCAAGTTCTTTGCAGCAGCAATCAGATTCCCCCACGACTGCGCACTCAACATTAGGATGCACGTTCTCCACAGACCGGGTTCACTAAACACCCGGGCCGTCTTGAGCATACTGTACGCACGATTCACTCAAGTGGTTCCACTTGGCATCGATATCCAAATCACACCATGGAAGGTATCGATTGTCCTCGGCTACGGACGGGATGGAGCAGGAAGGATGGAGATCACAGTCGATTCGGAAACGTTGGGTGGCCACATGCACATAAAGGGCTTCGTCGAGCAAGTGCTGCACCAGCTGGGTGAGGCGATCCGAGCCTCCAGCATATCCGTTCATCTTCGAATAGGACGGAAGGGGGTGGATGGCTCCGCTTTCCCTTGCGAGGATTACATATCGATAGTAGAGACGGTGGATGGCCTCCTTCCCTCTACTACAAGAGCGAGCATCTACGGAACCCACTTCGCAGAGTTCATCGACTATGCAGAGTCAGGATTCGTAAATCTATCTGAACTCATCATCGAGGAGACGAGGATCGGTGCCCCTTGGATGCAGCTCGTCGAAGTCGCCAAGTCGCGGTTGTGTGAAGCCGCGGAACCTGGGTCCCGAGTTGTGGCATTGCGGTCCATCTCGCTACCTTCAAAGGGACTGGATAAAGCTGCAAGGGAAAGGTTATCAAGAGTCGCCGAACAACTCAACTGGACCGATGATCCACACGGTACGCGTTTCACTCCTCGGGCATGGGCCGGCTGCCAAATATTGAAGTGTTTCCCTCCCAGCGTGATCGTCCAACGGAGTTTACAAGCAATCCCCCCAGCACAAGGAAAACGCGAGTGGTGTGGCCTAGGCTCCCAAGCTCGCTTTTGTAACGATTTCCAGGCCACACCATTCGAGCAGGAATATCGAGTGTATCAGACTCGCTTTAGGAAAAAGAGAAATCATAGCGTATGTCATAGCATAAAAGAAACGATACAAGATGTACACATCGCTCTCGACGAGGGTGCACCAGGGGTGTTAGTAGTACAATGAAGATCGTACAACCTAACCCAGAACGATGATCAACAACATAGCGAGATAACCGGGGGATGAGGAAAGCAGGGGACGAGATATCGAGAAAGAGAAGGTAGAGAGAAAAGA
>WSUB01000088.1:69001-175275 GCA_019633425.1 Tulasnella sp. 424 | reverse complement strand
ATCCCTTTTCTCAACCTCATGTTATCCATCGTAGTCGCTCCTCAACTCCGCTCCTTGGATGTTGGTTGCGACATCCAGGGACACTCCACCACGCAACTATTCTCCGTGGGCATGTGCCATCAAATTCCTACCATGACGACGATGATATCCGATGTCCAAACATTCAAGATCACTTTCGAATACGGTGAATACGAAATTACCATTGGGAAACTCCGGATCGCTTTCAATATGGATGAACTCGCCATCAATCACTTCCAGGAAACCTTCGACTGGATTTCAGATAGATTGGGAAGGTCGTTGAAGGAGCTCCCCCTTCATTTAGACCTTAGCAACTGCGAACCGGAACTTTCGTACCTGGAGTGGTTTACTCGTCGGACGACCGTCACGACGCTGACATTATACAGCGACCCGTACTTTGGCACCGCTCTCGAACTGATCATTCCTTTCCTCTCACGTCCGACAACATCAGACCCAGTAACCTGGCTGTTGCCTGATGTTGAAACGTTCAGTACCAATCTAGTTTGGGGTCATGGTAATCCCGACATCCTGGACATGATCGCCAAGAGACACTCCGCCCACAAAGGGCATGACTTGGCAACAGTTGTGCCAAAGCCGTTTCGCGAGATTCGGCTAGCGTATGGAGGGAAGAGCCATTCTTATACTTCTCGTCCAGACATGGAGTTCTTGAAGGAGGTTCAGCGAGTTGGGCAAGGTGCAGTCGTATATTGGGAACGGGAGAAGTTGGCACCGATCTCAAGCTAGTAGAACAATGTAGCAGAGTGCGAACAATTACACAAATCTGTGCTAACAACAGGGCATTGAGGGTGTGTTTAGAGTCGAGCGAGCCACGAATTCGTCAGGGTCACAACCTCTGCTGATTTCACTTTACTATCCCTGTCAATCGAATTGTAGAGTCCCCTTGGGGATGGACGGCTGTAAATCAGGGTGTGGTTATTATGAGTTGTCCGAAAGCTGCAAAGGAATTTTTCCCCCTCGAGTTCGGGATCAAATGCAAAAGAGCCGCGTGGCTGTGTTTGTTGTGGCATGTCACAAAGTCGAATTGTAATCCTAACGGATCCTTCCCGTTAACAGGGCAGAACACGACCCTTTCCTCCCTCCCACTTCCATTGTACGTGTCGACTACCGTCTAGCGCTATGAACGAAGCCCTCTCTGTGAATGAGGAAACCTTCGAAAGGCTTGAGCAGTAAGTCGGCGGCGGACACCTGCAGGCCCAGGTTCTTACCCACATCCCGATTCATTAAGTGTCAGAGATGGAGCTTTATCCCAACTCTTCAAGTTCGTAGATTGCAACCGTGAAGATCATCCCGTCACCCTTTCTTTCGACTCCGTTGACAGCCACGTGTCTATTCATATCCTTCCTGCCGAGATCATCGTGGAGATAGTCCACCTGTGCATCCAATCTCCGAGACCTCTGCAAGACCTCATCAGACTCGCGCTTGTCTGCAGGCGGTGGCGTATGATTACCGAAGGCACCGCCTTTTTGTGGGGGACAATTGACGCCGCCGCACCAAGCGGACTGGTTCGCAAGGCGCTACGGATGGTCAAAGATGCGCCGCTCGACCTCACGTTCAATGAGGCCACCGCCAAAATGAATCAGGAGGATTTTTTCAAATCCATCGGAGAAAAAGTTACTCTCTGGAGATCCCTGGTTGTGCACCTCGAATCCCGTAGCGGGGATTTTGCCTTGAGCGACCTCGAAACGACAACGCCTCCGAACCTCGAAATACTTCACTTGGTTCTCGAGTACCGCGCGTGGGATAGTAGGGATACTATGGATCTATTTGGAGGAAATTCAATCTCATCTCGGCTGAAGGAGCTTTCTCTGGCCTGCATTCCAATCCGCCTGGCCTCGCTCCGATTTGGCGGTCTCAAGTTCTTAACCCTCGTGGCTATACCAGCAATATCTTCATCGGATATCATAACGGTGCTTGTGGAGTCTCCGCTTCTCGAAACAGTTCAGCTGCAGGAGTTGGACCCCTTAATTGTACCAATTGTGCTGAGCCGGGGACTTGCCTCTATGGTCCACCCTGACGATGAAGCAATCCAACTCGCTTCCCTCTCCCACCTATCTCTGAAATATCTCGACGTACCATTCCTCAACTTCTTATTCTCGACCATTGCTGTTCCTCAGCTTCGTTCCTTGTGCATTATCTGCGAAGAACAAGACATCCCCATCGAACAACTTCTCTCAGTGGGCATGCGACATCTAACCCCCATCTTGCCACGGATAACCTCCGACACTCCAACATTTACGATAACCATTTCATACTTTGGATATTATCAAATTCGCATCGGTGGACTCGACCTTACCTTCTACCTGGATAACCCCGTCATGGACCACTTTCAGGATACGTTAAACTGGATTTCAAACCACTTGGGAAGGGCTTTGCAGGATATACCCCTCTATTTACACCTAGACAGCCTACTTCCAGATCCTACATACCTGCAATTGCTCACCGACCGGACGACAGTGACCAAGTTGACGCTTCGGTGCGATCCGTACTACGGACCCGACGGTGCCAAAAATATTATTCCTTTCCTCTCTCGCCCGATGCCATCCCCATCGACCGAATGGCTCGTACCACACGCCGAGATACTTGACACAAATATAGTCAACGAACATGGTAACCCCGACATCGTGGACATGATTGAGAAGAGGAACTCAGCCGATGTGGGGCTGGATGGGGGAGGGACGGTGACACCAAGGCCTTTCCGCGAGATTTGGTTGGCGTATGGAGGGAAGTGGAACCCTGATAGACGTCGTCCGAATATCGCGTTCCTGCGCGAAGTTCAGGGGGTTGCACGGGGCGCAGTGGTGTATTGGGAGCAGGGGAAATGGACGGGAAGCGGAGACAATGGCCTGGAGGATGGCAACTAAGCAGTCTTCAAAGTTTGTACTGTCGGCTTAGCGCGCTCGGCGGTCCGTTACCTTGACGTATTTTCCTTTTAAATTTGAGATCTCTACAAGTGTCCTATCGGTGATGCCGACACTCTCATTCCAGCTTTGCCAATCGATGCCTTTGACCCCCGGAGCAAGACTTGAAAAGGGATATAAAGCTTTGTAATACACGCAATTTGCAGCTAAATGGTATCCAAACCAGTCATGTTCCCCGACGGCAACGTCGGCTGAGATCTACAGGCGGTTCTATCCGGATGCGTCCAGTCCGTCATTAAGAGGCGGAGGTCTCTTGAACTAAATAGACCCAGTTAGCTATCAATAGAGAAGTTAGTTGTTTCACACGTTGAGGACTGGGCATTCCTGATGGCGAACTCACAAGGGAACGTGCCCCACGATCCAGTCCTCTCATTTTTCCCAAGCCACCAGCCATCAGGAACTCCTTCGTGCTTGGTGTATACCCATAGGATTGTGTCTCCAACTCGGAGGCTCAAATCCCCTGTTTCCGCCGGCTCGTAACTATAGAGCATCCAGTTCGACAGAATCTCATGAATGGAACATTGAGCCAGGTGACCGTAAGCGCCAGTACTCACTCCCATCTTGAAACGGCCTTCAATGTCTTTGAAGAAGGTTGTGAGCCGAGTAGTGGTGGACCTGCTGCTGAAGCCGCTGGAGCACCCGGCACGACAGAGGGGATCGGACTGAAACCGTTTATCAGTTCAATAGCCTAACCCATATACGCCGGTGACTTACGTTTCCGATACTGCGGGATACTTGGCTAGAACTGCAGCCCGAAGCAGTTTCCAAGACACCTGAGTTGCTTCAGGCAAGTTCTCGTAAAATCGGAGGGCATCCCCACTCAAACATGCCGATGCGTAACCAGCTTGCCAGCCGTCATCATTGGATTTTCCGACCTTGAAAGCTGCTTTCCTGACGCTTGATATAAATTCTTCGCATTCAGTACCACTTCCTCCACGGAAAGAAGGATACACTGAAAAGAGTGGTTGTCACACAGCCATTCCCAATGACTCCACGTAAATTACGAATTCGATGACACACTATCATTCAAGTCGGATGCCATCGCAAAATAGACTCAATCACGGGCTAAGCAACGAAGTTCCTTGCGGCTTCTGAGTGTTTAACCAGATGAGTAGGAGAGGGAGAAGTCGGCCGTGGTGTAATATTATTAAGGCGCGTGGTCCACGCGGCCATGAGGCGGTGCGGGAACCGGTACCGGAACCAGATTCACGAACGCCTCAAGGAAACATCTCTCAGAAACTTAGTATTCAACTGTTTTATTCCATCTGTTTTTCTTCTAAGCTAGAAGGAACTAAATTTCTCTCTCGAAGACAAATCGCTGTTCTGGTTGTCAATGCAGGGTTTCGGTCTCAGAAAGAAAAACTCACCACACGCGTCCAAAGACCAGGTCGCCGATCACTGTAGCCTGCAAAGTCCGGGAGCAGACCAGGCTCATTGTCGGATGGATCCATTGCTGCCTCCAGCAAGTGTCGCGCTTAGGACACGAACATAATGTTGAGAACGTATTCAGAATACTTCATGGGCATCCCGGCGTACTTTGATCGTCCTTCATCCAAAACGCGTCCAGCGTTCCATCTTGGCAGATGGTCCATATGGTTGATTGGGCGGGCCCAACGTGCTTTCGGTCGTCCTTTGCGGATGAAGCAAAACAACTATAACTAGAGACATATGCCGTTATTGATTTGATTTGGGTTCGTTATGCGAAGAAGGCTTCTAACTTGATCGAGCCAGGACCGATGTGAGGATTTGAAGCCTTGAATTTGGCGAAGAGAAGCCTGCCGTTGAGTCCGGGGTTCTAATTAAGGACGTATTAGCCAGCAATACCGATACAATTGGGTCTACGAACCGTGATGAGTAGTTGGTGGCAATCGTCGCCAGGAGTTCTCACCACCCGGAGTCGCAACGCCTTGGAGATATCCCTGCTAACAGTATAGCCTGGGCCGTCCGAATGTGTTATGGTCGAGAGATAACCTATGGTAAAAAATTCCTTGTCTACAATCCTAATCCGACCCTCCGCAGTTGGTTCGAGTGACTCAGGATCACGTTCCATAGTCTCCCGTTGCCAATCCTGAATGTCAGTGCCGGGAATCCAACTACTGGGACCTGCAGCTGCTGGAGTTGGGGGAACAGATCTACTGCTGGGCTGAGCCAACGTGTCAACTTAAGCAAGCGAGTCAACATACGATATTGACGAAGGGCTGCTCGGAAAACGGTCGAGCAGGGCAGTCCGCAATCTTTTCCAGCTATTCTGAACCTCTTCGCTCAAGCGCTCATGGAAAGCTAGGGCTGGTCCCTCAAGACAAGATGCGGCGAAGGCAGCACACCAAGCATCGTCGTTGTGCTTATCTCGTGCAAGCGCAATGCGTCGCACGCTACGTATAAACTGATCACTCCCGGTCGTTGTTCCATCGAAAATAATATCTTCCAAATGCACTTTGGAACGCATTAACGAGGGTTCTGGCAAGAAAGGCGGAGTACTCACAGATATCTGCCATGGCAGTGGATGTGGTTTACCTCATACTGATTGACACGATTTGTTCCGGCTCTTCCAGGAGTGTATCGGTGTGGAGGTTCAATTTCAGAAGACGCATTACTGTATTAACAAGGACTAAAACTTCGGATAGCAGAGCAGGAGAGGACGCAGTCGTCCCAAGGGCAGGTGTAGTCACCCACCATCACCTCCAACCGATGACGGGAGGCCGAGACTCCTGCCAATGTCCCAGGCGGCGTCGCTCTCCGTCCGCCATGTCACTGCGCATTTGAAGATGACTGTACCATCCAAGTAGCGGGAAATGTCTGAGAGCCGCTCTCGTGCATCAGAGTCTGGTCAAAATCACAGGAGGAATCCGTGGTGCTGACCGGAGCAAATCATTCCAGGGGGCTTAGGCTAACACTCAAAGAACGGACTTATTTAGGTCTCGAACGAGGCTGAAATACGAACAGCGACTACGCATAAATTTCAAAGGTCGGCTTTAAGCAGACTTTGCGCACTGCATGGCTTCACATGCTCAGCTAAACGTGTTCTTTGCCGCTTTGGGAGTGATGAATAACCATTTCAACTCGACAGGGTCATAACCATGTTCTATACATGAAGATGTGTTACTCTGGACTGCTTTCGAGTGTGTGCATCGAGGGACCGGACGTTTGACTGTCGGCGGGTCCTGGCGGGCGAAGTCAGCAAGAGGACGTATTGACCAAGGACGTTACTCACAGTCAACGTCCTCCGAATCAGAATAAGACTCGTCACTTTCACCGGAGGACTCCTCTAAGTCGATCTCCTCGCTCGAAGGTTTGCAATCACCGGCTTCCGCTTCCCAACGCCAAAAATTCCCGTTAGAATACAGTTGATCCGATGGGAAAAGGAGTTCCCTCCTCATTTCCTTCTCTCCTGCATCATCCTTGATCACTACTTCACAGCTGCTCGGTGAGGTGCTCCTCAATTGAGCAAGAAGCGCGCTGCGACTCTCCAGTGAGACGGATGGTGCAAGGAAAACGGCTGTTTGCAGCAAAGGCATGACCGAAATCTTGGCAAGCACCATCAGATCCTCCTTGTCCCCGGCCGCTAGCGTCAAGTGTCTAAGTGCTGGGAATGTGGCAGGCTGCAAGTCCGCTGCGCTGGATGTACCCCAATCATCCCATCCAAATGACAACCAGACACTCTCCAAAAGGGGGCATCTTGACAAATCTACCCAAGTTTCTGCTTCGAGAAATTCGATGTGACATCGAAATTCATGGAGGTACTGAAATGGTGAGATGTCAATATTGTCACTTCGAAGCCCGTGAAGAGTAAGGAGGCGCAGATTGGGGGTTTTGTGTCGCATAAAATAGAGTAAATTGTCGGATTGACTGAGCAATCGGGAGGTACCTTTGTCGAGGCGGTCGGTTATCTCGACATGCGTGACGCCCGGGGATGCAATTAATTGGAAGGTACCCATGGAGTAGCGAGGGGATAGGTTGATGACTGTATGGACCGCCGGAAATACAGTACCTCCATATCTTTCTATCAGCTTTTGAAGCATCCTTAGTGAGTTAGGTGATAGATGATCTTCTGTCATGTCCAACACTCGGATCTTTGCTGTCCAAGTAAGAAAGACCTCCCAGAGCGCCCTTGAAATCCCTTCGGAAGTCCCTTCGAGCACGATGCGCTCCTGAACAGAGTACCATAAGTAATTCAGCACCCGACAAAAAGTATTGAGATTATGTGATCCACATACCGGGACGTAGATACGAGGGGGGGTCCTTTTCATGGCGTGGGGGCGTACGCGTCTGCCTGGTTCATGCTGGTTGGGGTATGAATATGAGGGAGAAAATATCGGAGAGGACTTGTTTTTCCACTCTGGTGACGTACCCAAAGCTGCCCACCGGGATCACGACGAACTTGGGTAAGTTTCTTCATTGCCGAGACGAGCCTCACAGGGCCGACTTTCCACTGAAGCGTGAGCGCTTCATCACGCCAAAGGCGGCAGGTTAATGCGCAATGCGCGAGATCATATGCATTCAAGAAATGAAAGATCAAAGAGGAGAGTTCTGGGGTTCGAAGTATCTGGTGCATGATGACGGTGGTTCACGACGGAATCCGCTCAGAACAGCGCGGAACCATTTCCCAGTCCATTTCCCGCGGTTTGGCGGCGGCTGTTTCTCTCAGCAAACCATGACATCCGCCAATGCCGACATTCCAGCCGGGCCTGAAACCGTCTCAGAGGCTCCTCTAAGACAAGGTCTGCTGCATATTCCTCTTGCCTAAGCTTGTTTATTTGTCCTCCGATGGGATTACAGTTCAATGGCGCCCTTCAAGAACGCGGCAATAACTACCTCAAGCACGACCACCAAACAATATGGACCAGAAATGCCTGAAATCTGGCCAAGGAACCCTCCGGCTTAGTAGAAGCTTCCCCGCGAGTGTCGGATATCCTTGGTATCCACCCAGGCTTCCGATGGATTCGGATCGGACGAACGACCGGCGTGTTCTCGTTTCGGTTCCACACGTTGTGGCGAGGAAGGTTTCTTCTAACCACAAGCCCCCTCAACTCTTTCATGTTATCAAAACCAATTTGGACGATGCTATGGAAACCGATGAAATTCAGGAAATCGCAAATCTTGCAGAGGTTCGTTCACCTGCTGGTTTGCGTGTCTCGACACGTCTTCCTTCCCATTCCTAACGTACATCCTTTGTAGGTCACGGAGTGCATTACCGCCATTCAAGCTGCATTAAGGTCGCGGATGGACTTTTATTAGATTCTGTACGAAGATGATGGCTCCCAAGGAGCTACCACGTTCAACGAGGGAATCAAAACGGAGGAGAGAGAGGGCACTCAGGACGTCTATAAGGTGGACTGGGTAACTGGTCAACCTGATGACGAGTTTTTTATTGGCCACAAGGTATGTTCAGACTACGAATATGGTCGGATTGTAGAACTGAGCTCGAACCCCACGCAAGGTATTCTGGCTGTCCGAGCAGCGTCGGGCTATGAGGCCCGTTGGGTAATGAACAACATCACTCGGTACTATAATTCGAGGCAAGAAGCTCTCAATAATATTGAAACGATGTGGAAAGCCATCATTACTCAAGAATTGGGCATTCATCGAGCTCAGTTCAAAGTACGTCGTCCAGGGCCCGGTCAATTGTTGTTGTCCTCTGGCTGGCGCGAATCTCGCTCGTCAGAACCATTCGGCGGTCTTGGTGATTCTGGATTACCTCGACAAACAAACCGTCTCCCATTTGGTCGAAATGCTCTTGACTCAACCGGATTTCAGACGAGTGTATATCCATAAAGTACGTCTTCGCTATACAGCATACCTTTTGGGTGGGGGACGCTCTAGTTGCAAGAGGGTCTCGCGACGTGCGTTGGGTCAAGTTTGACAACAGCGTGCATCGGCGACATTGGAGCCGTAAAGACAAATGTATCTTGTGTCGAAAAATTCGGATAACAAAGAAGGAGAGGAAGCAGTTCCCAAGGGCAAGGTGGAGTCGCCCACCATCGCCTCCAGCCAATGACGAAACTGGCGAGTCGAGACTCCGGCCGATGCCCCGGGCGGCGCCGCACTCCGTGTGCCATTTCACTGCGCATTTGAGGACTACTTCAACATCCAAGTAGCGGGAACTGCCGAGTCTGGTCAAGATCACAGGAGGGCTTCGTGGTTCTGACCCGAGCAAATCATGCAGGGGGGCTGAGGCCAAAACTCAAATAACGGACTTATTTAGGCCTAGAACGAGGTTTAAATACGAACGGCGACTACATATAAAGTTGAAAGGTCGGCTTTCAGGCTTTGCGCAGTGTGTGGCTTCGCATGCTCAGCCAAGCATGTACTTTTCCGCTCTTAGAAGTAATGAATGGCCATTCCAACGCAGCAGGGTCATGACCATGTCTTATACATAAAGACATGTTACTATGGACTGCTTCCAAGTGTGTGCATCGAGAGACCGGACATTTGACTGTCAGCGGTCCTGGCGGGCCAAGTCAGCAAGAGGACGGATTGACCAAGAAGATTACTCACAGTCAACATCCTCTTAATCAGAATGATACTCGTCACTTTCACCGGAGGTCTCCTCTAAGACGATCCCCTCGCGCGAGACTGTGACGCGTTCACTGGCTTCCGCTTCCCAACGACAAAAATTCCCATTGGAATAGAGTTGATCAGATGGGGAGAGAAGTTTCCTCGTCATTTCTTTCTCTTTTGCGCCATCCTTAATCTCTACTTCACAACTTCTCGGTGAGGTGCTCCTCAACTGAGCAAGAAGAGCACTGCGACTCTCCGGTGAGACCTCTGGTGTAAAGAAAGCGGCCATTTGCAGCAACGGCATGACCGAAATCCGAGCAAGCACCATCAGATCCTCTTCGTCCCCGGCCGCTAGGGTTAAGCGTCTAAGTGCCGGGAATGTGACGGATTGCAAGTCCGCCGCGCTGGATGCATCCCACCCATCCCATCCAAATGACAGCCAGATGCTCTCCAAAAGGGGACATCCTGATAGATCCACCCAAGTTTCCGTTTTAAAGGAGTTGGTGTGGCATCGGAATTCATGGAGGTACTGAAATGGTGAGATGTCAATGTTGTCACTCCGAAGCCCGTGGAGAGTAAGGAGGCGGAGATTGGGGAGTGTGTGACCCATGAAATTGAGTAAATCCTCGGATTGATCGAACCATCGGTTATTTTTTTCAAGGTGGTCGGTTATCTCGACATGCGTGACAGCCGGGGATGCAATTAACCGGAAAGTATCAGTGGAGTTGCTCGGGGATAGGTTGATGACTGTATGGACCGCTGGAAATATAGTACCCCCATATCTCTTGACCAGTTTGTGAAGCATCCTTAGCGATTTAGGGGATAGATGATCTTCTGTCATGTCCAACACTCGGACCCTTGTTGTCCAAGCAAGGAAGGCCTCCCAGAGCGTTCTTGAAACCGTTTCGGCAGGCCGTTCGAGCACGATGCGTTCCTAAACAGAGTACCATAAGTGCATCAGCACCCGCCGACAAAGTCTGAGATCATGTGGTCCACATACCGGGACGTAGGTACGAGGGGTGGCTTTCCTGGCGGTACGTTTGAAGGGGGGGCGTACTTCAATCTGGTTTGGGTATGGATATGAAAGGAGAAAATACCAGCCAGGATATTTTCCCCCTTTGGAGACTTACATAACATGGCCCACCGAGATCCCGACGAACTCGAGTGAGTTTTTTCATTGCTGAGACGAGCCTCACAGGGCCGACTTTCCACTGAAGCGCGAGCGCTTGGTCACGCCAAAGGCGGCAGGTTAATGCGCAATGCGCGAGATCGTATGCATTCAAGAAATGAAAGATCAAAGAGAAGACTTCTGGGTTTCGAAGTATCTGATGCATGATGATGGTGGTTCACGACGTAATTGGCTCAGAACAGCGCGGAACCATTTCCGAGCCCCTTTCCCGCGGTTTGGCGGCGGTTGTTTCTCTCACCAAACCATGACATCCGCAAATGCCGACATTCCAACCGGACCTGAAACCGTCTCAGAGGCACCTCTAAGACAAAGTCTACTACATATTCCTCCTGCGTAAGCTTGTTTCTCTGTCATCCGAGTGGATTTCAGTTCAATCGTGTTCAAGGGCGCCCTTCAAGAACGCCGCAAGTAACTACCTCAAGCACGACCACCAAACAATATGGGCCAGAAATGCCCGAAATCTGGCTAAGGAACCCTCGGGCTTAGTAGAAGCTTCCCCGCGAGGGTCGGATATTCTTGTTATCCACCCAGGCTCTCGATGGATTCGGATCGGACGAGCGACCGACGCGTTCCCCGTTTCGGTTCCACACGTTTTGGCGAGGAAGGTTACTTCTAGCCACAAGCCTCCCCCTCCACTCTCTCGTGTTCTCAAAACGAACATGGATGAAGATGCCATGGAAACCGATGAAATTCAAGAAATCGCAAATCCTGCCGAGGTTCGTTCAGCAGCTGGTCTTCCTTCCCCACCTAACGTACATCCTTTGTAGGTCACGGAGTGCATTACCACCATTCGAGCTGCATTAAGGTCGCGGATGGACTTTTATCGAATACCGTACGAGGAAGATGGATCCCAGGGTGCTGCCGAGTTCAACGAGGGGATCCAAACAGAGGAGATAGACGGCACTCAGGACGTCTACAAGGTGGATTGGGTAACCGGTCAACCTGATGACGAGTTTTTTATTGGTCACAAGGTATGTTCAGACTACGAATATAGTGTGGTTTTTGAACCGAGGTTGAACCCCGCGCAAGGTTTTCCGGCTGGCCGACCCGGCAGCGTCGGGCTATGAGGTCCGTTGGCCAATGTACAACAACCACTTCAACACTCGGTATTATGCTTCGAGACAAGGAGCCCTCAATGACATTGAAACAATGTGGAAAGCTATTATTACTCAAGAATTGGGCATTCCTCGAGCTCAGTTCAAAGTACGTCGTTACATAGTCCGGTTAACTCTTTTTTAGTCCTCTGACTAGCGCAAAATTTTCTCGTCAGAACCATTCGGCAGTCTTGGTGATCCCTGATTACTTTGACAAGCAAACCGTCTCCCATTTGGTTGAAATGCTTTTGACTCAACTGGATTTCAGACGAGTGTGTATCCATCAGGTACGTCTTCGTTGTACAGCAGACTTTTTTCGGACGCTCTAATGTTCGTTGCAGGAGGGCCTCGCGGCTTGCGTTGGATCAGGTTTGACAACAGCATGTATCGTCGACATTGGAGCTGTAAAGACAAGTGTATCTTGCGTGGAAGATGGAATTCTGCTTAGCGATACTCGGTGGGTCGCTCACTCCAACCCGGCATATCGGCGTGCTGTGCTCTGATTGGTTCCCACAAGTATGCTCCTCGACTATGGCGGAGACGACATCACCGAATTCCTGCACGACCTTCTGAAAGAAATCAAGTTCCCATACAAAGACATCAAGCTGAACCGGCTGTATGATCTTCACGTTATGGATGACCTCAAGGCGCGCCTATGTACTCTCTCAGAGGTACGAAGCTCGAGAGCCCTCCAGAGAGGCACTGAATCCCTGATATGCCCTTTTAGGCAGACGTTGCGTCAAGAGCATACGACTTCTTCGTCCGAGCGCCTGGAAAAGCCACCGAAAAATATCTTTTGAAGGCTTACGATGAGACCATAGTCGCTCCCATGGTAAGCGGCAAGAGAAAGGATAAGCACCACTATTGACGTACCTAAATCACCTCCAATCCCACTTGCTACATAGTGCATATTCGAACCAAAGATCATCGACTTTGATAGCAAGAAGAAGGTCAACCCTAAACGTTGGGACTTGAGCAACATCGACGACGGTGACCTCGGCAGTGAAAGCCCGGTGAGGGATCCCAACTACGGCTGGTGCAGAATGTTGAGCCTCTCTTCTGATATCTTTAACACCCTTAGACTCCCGCAATGATCATCTCTACTCAGCACCTTCTCCAAATGGGTGAAGGTGGAATGTACGTTGTCTATCAATTTTTATTGGAGCGTTTTTGGCTCACGTCTCTGCTCGTTTCCAGACGACCAAACATTGACGTCAAGTTCGAAGCTGCAAAGCTGCCGTTAGATGTCGCTATCTTCAACTCTGTCAGGGCGGCAGGGAATGAGAAGATCAAAAAGTTCCTCCAGACGGTGGTCGTCGTGGGGGGTACATCGTTGATACCTGGCGCTGTTCATGCACTCGAATCAAGGTGCGTCGTTGCAGATCGTTCTTCTATCTTCTCCCTCTAACAACACTCTTGATCACTAGGCTTCAGGGTGAGTCGGACCTATAAGACACGTACCTTGCGATGCTTCAGCTAACCATTTCCATAACAGCAATTGCGTTCCCTCTGGTACCGAACATCGAACGACTTCAAGTCCTGACAACACACCCTGACGTCGACCCCCGAGTCGTTGCTTGGAAAGGAGTCAGTATCATCAGCAAGCTGGAGTCGCTGAGCGACCTATGGATCACGAAGCCGGAATGGGTCAGGCCAAGGTTTCTGTTTACTTTTATACACAAGGACTGATCGAGCTCTGTTTTCTAGGATATCCTGGGGATGCGGTGCCTAAAGGAACGCTCCATGATTGACAGGCCGTCGGTAGTACTATAATAGTCCCAAGTCTACGATACGACCTTTAAATGCCACAAAGTCCAGAAAGCTACTACGACGCGGAGCGTCAGGCGTTTTCCCTCATTCCTTTTTCGTCTCCTCATCATGGCTCGCTCCCGGCGACTCGCCCCCTTCCTGATCCCTGAGCCATTGTCGGACTTCCATCAAGACCTTTCCAAGAACATTAAGACCCCATTTGTGTTTGTTTTCGAGAGCCTCCTTCCATGTGAAACCTATGCCATATATCCTAATACCGGATTCCATCGCACGTTTATGAGACTGACTCCCCTGCGGTCGCGACGTGCAACTCACTTGTCAAATGGACTGGCCTCTACCAGTATTTTATCTCCAGTCGCTAGCAGCTCTTGTCTGATATCCGCGATTGCACTGAATTTGGCCTTGTTGCCTGCGAGTACAATGTCGTAACGTTGCGTGACCCAGATGTCCTCGTTGAAGTTCGACACCTGTCGACCCAAGTCCTTGACCTCAATTGGGCGGGTAGCTTCCAGGATTTGATCGGCCACTTCCATGTCGCCAAAGAGAACCGCCTTGTGATACATCATGAAATGCTCGCAGCTGACGAAGCTTTTTATCGGCGACTCGTCCTATACATCCAGAGCGACTGTAAAAACCCAATAGCAGCCTGGCGAAAGACCGGATATTACGCACCGGTCGCAGGGGAGGTCCACCCTCGAGTCTCGCGGGTCCGTCGAATGGCTCCCAATACCACTGTGATGCCCAACCGTATGGTTGGCTCACCTTCCAAAAGAAAGCATAGTCCTCGAACCGCGATCCGTCCGGCTTTCTATTTGGATCACTCTCCTCCTTGGTATGTGACGGGCCGGGGCCGTCGTCTTGATCATGAGGTGGACCTTGGGCCATGAGGTGTTGTGCGGTTTTCCCGAGCCGTCGATTGGCGTTACCGGAGTTATCGGATCTGTGATTCGGTTGATGGTGAGCACGGTGCTGTCTAGGAGGATTTCGTTGAGAGCTTGACCCAGATTTGGGCATTGGATCTGGAGAGAGAGGAGTTGGACGTGGCAAGAGGGAAATCTGGGACCTCCGAGTCTCGACTCTAATAGGCAGGTGAGGGGCGGTGCAGAGGGACTTGTGCCCCGAAGCACGCGTGACTCGCGTTACACGCCGTACGGACCCTTGGATGATGCTCATGTTCATGGCTCCGGTTGCTTGAGGCAAATAAAGAAAACGATAATTCTAACAATTTTACCAGGACGTGGTAATTGTCGACTCTGGCTCTCATCCCTCCATCTCCTCCAAATCCTTCCCCTTCATGCCCTTTGCTTCCTCCTCTTCGTCTTCAATCATCTCTTCCATGTTTTCGGCATTCCCAGAAGTCTCGGTAGTTCCTTGGTTTAATCTTCTTTGACTAGAAAAAACGATCGAAATGAGCTTCCAGGTGCCTCGACGTGGCTCGTCCAGCCCAAAGCTTACTTTATTGCATTTTGTCGTCGCTCGCCCTTCTTAATGATGGCGGCTTGGACAATGGTCCCCTTCGCGTTTAGATAGGCGAGGTCTTCTCCTTGATAATAATCAATAAGCTGGATCCACTTGTTGAACCTAACGATCAATTCCGAAGGTATCAGGTCCGCCTTTACGAGCGACACACTACAGAGGATGCAGACCCACACGTTGGACTTGGCTTCCTCCTCCCTCATTCGTTCATAAATCAATTTTAGCTTGAACTCGTCGATATCTTTTTGATGCTTGCTGAAGTCGATCTCATCTCTTCGTCGGTTGGCCTTTTCTTCATCTGAGACACTCTTCTGTTTCTCCAAAGCCGCGTTTTCCGAGCGAACGCGGTCGTTGTATGAGCCGAATAATGGCTATTGAGTGTAGGTGAGTAGGAACACAGACCAAGAGCTGATGATAACGGAGAGTACACACCTGTTCTAGTAAGAGGCCGAGCGCAGGCGCCATAGGCACGGTGATCCTACGTGGACCGTACGTTTCCGGAATGAGAGATGCCGGTGTCTCCGTTCGACAAACCATTAACGCCATGCTAATCATCTTGCGCTATTCGACAATCGTCAGCGCCATCCATATGAGTAGCCATCCCAGCAGCCACAGAGGTTCGACATACGATCTAGTCCAAGAGAGGATTTGTTCAGTCTCACGACCGACTACCCGAGTAAGTAGAAAGGAAACCTCACCTGATGCAACATGAAGCTTTGCCCATGGAACAGTACACTGACCCACTCGACTCCGTCTTCCAGCACGTTCACGCTCCTCACGCTGACTTCCATCATGAACCTCTTCGCAGCACGATCACTGAACTCCCTCCCAACCGTGTAATTGTGAAAGCAGTGCGTTCCTTCGAACTCCTTTAGCACAGAGCGGAAGCGGTCCAGGCTGGCTTCGTCGACTCTCCACACGCGCTTGCGTTCCAAATCGGCGGCCACTATGCGCTGTCGCTCTTCGTCGGAAGACGGGGGTGGTTCGTCCACGCTCCCCTCCCAGATGGAGTGTACGGGATTGGAAGGCAATCCGGCCTCCTTACGAGCCTCTTCAAGTTGCTTAGCAAGGCCAGATCCTGGTTTTGGTGGTAGGAGCATCCAACTTGGAAACTGTCCGCAACGTTTCTGGTCAGCTGAGGAACTGAAGAGGGAAACAGCTCGAAACGTACCAGGTACTCATAGCGACGCGAATCGCATTCTTTTCGGCAGTTGAACGTATTTCGTGTTCGCAGGAATGACCAGACTCGGATTTGAGGAGGAAGGAAAGAGTTGATGTGTGCCACCACTTGCTCAGGAGTAGACGGAGGAGACTGCGAGTCAGGCTGAACGGGCTGTAAGTTTGTAGAAGATGATTCTTCCATCGAAGTCGAAGTCGTGGGGAGGTCGGCGGACTTGGTCGTATCGGGATCGAGTGGCGCTGCATCCGGGTTCGGTATTGGAGGTTCCATGATCATCTTGAATGACACGATGTTTCCAGCTGCATGCACTCCAGCATCTGTTCGAGCTGCTCGTTGAAGGTCGACCTGACAAAGGGAGGAGCGTTCATTTCGTCGCCCACATTCGCATGCGCAACATGAACCCGCCCTACCTTAGCTGGATGATCTGAGTTGTCCTGGGAGATGGCCCCAGCTTTGACGAATGCCTCGAATAACAGTCCTTCTATCGTCCTTTCTCCTGTATGTTGGACTTGAGAGAGTAGTCGGTCGTAATCAGGTTTCTCGTGGACTACAGCAATCGACTGGCGAACACTCACATTGCATCCCGCTACACCCGGTTCCGCAGAAGCTCAAGAGCATCGCAATCTTTCTCTTCGCCAACCTCTTGCTGCCACCCTCTTCTCCTTCTTTCTCCTTCCCCTTCCCTTCAGTGCCTTCGGCATGCCGCTCCTCAGTAGACTCCTCCATACGATTCCGCACCCGCTTCCGTTCCACCGCATTCCGTCCACCGCCTTTACCACCTTTCGCTTTCTTGCCTCCCCGGTCAACGTCTTTTCCCTTCCCCTTGCCGTTGGGAAATTGTTGCTGCCCAGCTGAACCGGAGTCTTTACTGTCGCCCGCAGGGCCAGGTGAAGCCTTTTGAGACTCTTCGGTTTCTATCCTCTGTCGTTTGAAGTCCCGTGTGTCGGTTGCTGGAAGTGGGTTCGGTAATGTTGGCGACGTCGTCCGAAGGCCTTCGCTCTGTTCCGTGGATTGAAGTCCATCATCATGCGGCCGTTTCTTGACCTGGACCGGAGAATCAACTAATTTTGAGATATCCATGCGTCTCCCGTGGTCGGAAATGGATGAGTAACCAAGTGTTGGGATTGCAATTGGGTTCCAGCTGAATCGTGGATGATACGACTTGATCGCCGCCGGTAGAGAGTGAAGTAGCCTGCGTCTCTGTAAACTGAGGATAGCGGTATTCAGAACAATCAACATGTTCCTCACCAAAAATTTTCTCGGAGGCCGCCTACGGCAAGCGAAGTGTACAGAGTGGGTCAAGTCGGGCGGAATTGCGGAGTGGACTGCTCAAGTGTGGAAAACGGGGACCTGGATCGTTGCACCCGGCGATATACCCACTCGTTCCCAGAGCACGCATTCGCCCCCATGCGCAAAATGTTACAGAAAGCAGATAGCAGCATGAAACAGATGGAACGGATGCAGGCTTAGCTCTGAAGTACTGCTGATGGTACTCAGCAGATGATAATGGTCTCTAATTACTTACCAGGTTCGGGGCACCCACAAGTTGGGCCAGAGGAGGATGTATCTAACTACGAAGCTGGATAAAGTCATGATATTCCATTTTAACGTATCACGCTCTACTCTATTGCTCTAGACCCACGCTGGTCCACTTTTTACCCTCCCAGTACACGTCTGCACCTTCGCCTGCAGTCTCCACCGCCTTGAGGAACTCCAAGTCGACGCTGGGACCCAAAGGCTCGTGGACTGGGTCCTTTCCACACGATAACCGAATTTCTTTGAATTTTTTCGGAACTCTAGACCCTCCTTCGCGCTGTTCGCGATTGGCGGAATGCCTTCTCTTGATCATCTCCAAAATTTCGGGATTACTACGTTCCCCGACCCAATTTGAGATGAGCACCTCTGTGTCGGGCAAAAACCAGGAGGCAGATGATGAGGGAATCGGATGGGAAAGGAGTAGCTCTATCTCTTCAGTGCGCTCCTCGAACTCCCATGTCATGCCGTTCGAGCACCAGAGCGACAACTCCGTTACAGCTACCCTGGAAGTGAACCACTCCAAATATGCAAGGCTAGACTTGCAGGTACCGATACGCAAGTGGAACGGAAGATTCTTCAAGTTCCCTCCTAGGTGTTTGCATAACCACTCGAAGCTGTCTTGAAAGTGAAGGAGAGCACTGTCGACCCCGTCCACTTCGATCTCGAGACCACCAACGACAATCTTGTAGTCGGACTCTCGGATGACGGTGACTCCTATTGCGCTGGCAGTGGAAGCCAGGGATTTCAAGGTGGGAACTAGGTGGACTAGAACTTCGTCTAGCAGTTGGGACGATGGGATTCCTTCCACAGTATTACCGCCGCCGACGCGCAACTTCTGGAGGCAAGGGGCCTCAAGGACTGAGAGGACGAGATTGGTGAAAGGGACTGGGAGATGGACAAGGGAAATTTGAGAGAGAGAAGGGAGTCGAATGGTCCAGCGAGGGGGCAGGCTCAGAGCGGTGTCGGAGACAAGGTGGGGCATGAACGTCAAGGCAAGAGTTTCGAGAGCGGGGGAATCGCCGAGGATTCGGAGGAGCTCAGACGTGGACAGCTCATGGATGGAATCCAAGCGCAGTGATTTCAAACAGGCTAACTTGAGTGGAGTGACAGCAATAGGGATCATCGTTAGCCGAACATCCTTTAAGCCGGGTGGCGCGACTGCCCCGCCGAACAAGATACGGGACTCGGGGAAACTCGTCCCGCCGTAGTATACGCAATCTCCTGATAAGTGAAGTTTCTCGAGCCTCGGCGGGATTGTGGTTTTGAGAATGGCCCAGTAGTCCTCGACCAAGAATATATACGCGTCGACAACCAATGATCTCCACTGGCCAATCCTTTCTCCGATCGTTTTAAAGAATGCAAATGCAGATTGGTCTACCTTAGACCGCTCTTGGATATATGTAATATGTAGCGCGGCGTCTTTAGCCATCCGTAATCCCTTCCGTAGTGCAACTAGTCCTTCGGAGGCATCAATCCTACCCCACAAGGAGCTAGTATCCTCCACGATAGCACGCCAGTGCTGACAGACAAGAGTCAACGTGCTGAGATCCCGAACCGGGTAATTGCTGTCGCGGACGTAGATGTGGATGATGTGTAGGAGTGTTTCATAGGGAATACGGTGGATGGGAGGAAGGTGCCCTTCGGGTGCAGACCGCGGATCGGTGTCCCGAGGGTTATATGCAGGCAGCCCAACCGGCTTAAGCGATACTATGTTACCCTCCCTTGCGTAGTCACGATTCATTAGACGCCATTACAGCTGTTTTCTAGGTGGCGTGCCCGACTTACCTTTGAGCATGCGGGGATTCAAGAACGCTTTGTAACCGCAGCCTTTCAGGTGCAGAGTCGCTCATTGTAACAAAATATGACCTGAACGTGTTTGAATAACGCGAGAGGAGATGTGTGCGGGTGCGACCGCGGATAGTAATTGAAGGACTGGTGAGAGATGGTCTCGTCGATATTGGAATCGAGGCTGAGCCAGGTACGCACAGCCACCCTGTTCCTGAATCTGAGTATCAACGAACCACCACCTTGCCGCGCACATAAATAGGAACTAGGTGAACATATAAGTGACATTACTGTATAGGCCTATTACATTCTGTTCTATTCTTCAAGACCCGTGCCTGTCCACTTTTTACCCTCCCAGAACACCTCTGCACCTTCTCCCGCAGTGACGACCGCCTTGAGGAATTCGACGGTAGGCCTCAAAGACCTCTGAATCGGGTTTAAGAGCATTCCACGTGATAAACGAATTTCTGTGAATCTTTTTGGAACTCCCAATCCTCCCTCTCCTTGTTCGCGATTGGTAGTGTGCCTCCGATTTATCATCTGCACGATCGTAGGACTACCGCTTGGCCTGACCGAATTTGTGACAAAGGTCTCTAAATAAGGCAGATACCAGGAGGTAGGTGATGAAGGGATCGGATTGGAGAGGAGTGAAATGATTCCCTCAATACCCGGATTGACGTCCCATGTGGAGTTCGGCCAAAGTGTCAACTTTGTTACCACAGCCCTGGAGGTAAACCATTCCAAATACGCAATGTTGGAATTGCAGTTATCGATGCGCAAGTGAATTGGAAGAATTCTCAAGCGCCTTCCCAAGTGACTGGATAACCACTCAAAGCTGTCTTGAAAGTGAAGGAGGGCATTGTCGACCAGGTCCATGTCGATCTCGAGACCGCCCGCAAGAATCTTGTACCCAGACTCCCTTGTGATTGTGACTTTTATTTCGCTGGCGGTGGAAACCAGGGATGTAAGGGTAGGAACTAGGCGGGTTAGGTTGTCATTTAGTAGTTGGGACGATGGGATTCCTTCCATATCGCATTCAACGTGCAACTGCTGGAGGTGAGGAGCCGCAAGAGTAGAGAGGAATAAATGAGTGAACGCATCTGAAAGATATATAAGGAAAAGACGAGAGAGAGAAGGGAGTTGAATGGTCCAGTCAGGGGGAAGGTTAAGAGCGGTGTCGGGTACCAGATCCTCCATTGATGCCAAGGTAAGAGTTTCGAGACCGGGGGAATCGCTGAGGATTCGGAGGATCTCTGAAATGGATAGATCGTAGATGCCCCCCAATTCCAAAGATGTCAGACAGGCTAACTTGAGCGGAGTCACGGCAATGGGGATATCCTCTAGGTGGACATCCTGTAAGCCGGGTGGCGCTGCTGCCCCGCCGAACAAGATAAGGGGCTCATCATGACTTCTCCCCCATAAAGCGGGATTTCCTGATAGGTGAAGTTTCTCGAGTCTCGGCGGGATTGTGGTTTCGAGAATGGCGGCGCAGTGCTTGCCCTGCCTTGCGTTCACAACCAACGATCTCCACTGGCTAATTCTTTCTCCAATCGCTTTGAAAAATGCTGATTGGTCTGTTTTGGACCGCCTTTGAGTATATGTGATATGTAGCGCGGCACCTTTAGCCATCCGTAACCCCTTCCGCACTGCCGCCAGTCCTTCGGAGGCATCAATCCTACCCCACAAGAAGCTAGCATCCTCCACGATAGCACGCCAGCGCCGACAAACAAGAGTCAACGCGCTGAGATCCCGTACCGGATAGGCGCTATCCTTGACGTAGGTGTGGATGATGTGCAGGATGATTTCGTTAGGAGTACGGTGGATGGGAGGAAGGTGATCTTTTGGTGCGGGGGTGTCCCGAGGGTTATATGCAGATAGCTCAGCCGAATTAACTGATACTTGATTGCCCTCCCTTGTGTAGTCAAGATTCATTAGCCGTCATTACCAGGTCGTGTACCCGACTTACTTCTGGGCATTGGGGGAATTGGGAACGCGTTGGGGCTGTTTCTCAGGTGTAGAGTCGTTCATCGCAATGTCGTAAGAGTACAAATGTGGTCGTGTTTAGACAAGTAACGCGAGAGGAGAGACGTGCGGGTGCGGCCGCGTATGGTGATTGAAGGACCGGTGAGAGATGGTCTCGTCGAAATTGAAATCGAGGCTGAGCCAGGTACGCACAGCCACCGTGTTCCTGAATCTGAGTATGAAATGATGTTGGATATCAACGGACCACGACCTTTCCACGCACATAGGAACCAAGTGAACATATAAGTGCCATTACTGTATAGACCTATCACATTCTGTTCTATTCTTCAAGACCCGTGCCTGTCCACTTTTTACCCTCCCAGAACACTTCTGCACCCTCTCCCGCAGCCTCAACAGCCTTGAGGAACTCGACGTTAGGGCTTGAAGACCTTGTACGCAGTGATAAATGGATTTCTGTGAATCTTTTTGGAACTCCCAATCCTCCCTCTCCTTGTACGCCATCGGTGGTATGCCTCCGCTCAATCATCTGCACGATATCAAAACTACCGCTTGCCCTGTCCAAATGTGCGACCAAAATCTCTAGATCAGGCAGATACCATGAGGTAGGTGATGAAGGGATCGGATTGGAGAGGAGTGAAATGATTCTGTCAGGATTGTGGTTCCATACGAAGTTCGAGGAGATTGTCAACTTCGTCACCACAGCACTGGTAGTAAACCATTCCAAATATGCAATGTTGGAATTGGAGTTGTTCATGCGCAGGTGAATCGGAAGATTTCTTAAGTGCCCTCCCAAGTGATTGGATAACCACTCAAAGTTGTTCTGAAAGTGAATGTGACCGCGAGCATTGAAGATGTCCATGGCGATCTCGAGACCGCCCGCGAGAATTTTGTACCCAGACTCCCCCGTGATAGTGACTTGTATTTCGCTGGCGGTGGAAATCAGGGATATAAGGGTAGGAACCAGGCGGACTAGGTCGTCGTTTAGGAGTTGGACCGATGGGATTCCTTCCCAATAGCATTCAACGTGCAACTTCTGGAGGTGCGGAGCCGTAAGGGCAGAGAGAAAGAAATGAGCGAGGGCGTCTGAAAGATATATAAGGAAAAGGCGAGAGAGAGATGGGAGTTGAATGGTCCAGTCAGGGGGGAGGTTAGGAGCGGTGTCGGGGACCAGATCCTCCTCCGTGGATGCCAAGGTAAGAGTTTCGAGAGCGGGGGAATCGCTGAGGATTCGGAGGAGCTCTGAAATGGATAGATTGTAGATTTCTCCCAGGTGCAACGATCTCAGACAGGCTAACTTGAGCGGAGTCATGGCAATGGGGATATCCTCTAGGTGGACATCCTTTAAGCTGGGTGGTGCAGCTGCACCGCCGAATAGGATAAGGGGTTCATCGTCACTCCTCCCCCATAAAGAAGGATCTCCTGATAAGTGAAGTTTCTCGAGCCTCGGCGAGATTGTTGTTTCGAGAATGGCCGCGCAGTGCTTGCCTTGCCTTGCGTTCACAACCAATGATCTCCACTGGTCACTTCTTGCTCCGATCGCTTTGAAGAATGCCGATTCGTCTGTTTTGGACTGCCTTTGAATATATGTGATATATAACGCGGCACCTTTAGCCATCCGTAACCCTTTCCGCACTAACGCCAGTCCTTCGGAGGCATCAATCCTACCCCACAAAAAGCTAGCATCCTCCACAATCGCATGCCAGCGCTTGCAAACAAGAGTAAGCCCGCTGAGATCTTGAACCGGACAAGCGCTATCCTGGGTGTAGATGTCGATGATGTATAGGAGTGTTTCGTAAGGAATACGGTGGATGGGAGGAAGGTGCTCTTGAGTCACTTTGGGTGCAGACCGCGGATGCGTGTCTTCAGGTTTATATGCGGACAGCCCAACCGGGTTAAGCGATACTATCCTTGCGTAGTCACGATTTATTCAAGTTAGGTACCATTAATTTGCTAGGTGGCGCGCCCGACTTACATTTGAGCATGCGGGGATTTGAGAACGCGTTGTAGCTGCAGCCTTTCAGATGCATAGTCGCTCATTGTAACGAAATATAACGAAATATATAACGTGGACGTTTTTAAGTAACGCGAGATGAGAGACGTGCGGGTGCAACCGCGTATGATGATTGAAGGACTGGTGAGAGATGGTTTCGTCGAGATTGAAATCGAGGCTGAACAAGGTACGCACAGCCACCATGTTCCTGGATCGCGAGATGAGGTGGAGTAACCATAGGTTTTCCAACTCGTGCATTATAGATGATCATACGAGCTACGGACCTGCTTAATCTCTCTGCGTATACAAGACATGTACTACTCGATGCAGAAGGGAGACACAGCCGTAAAATCTCAGAGAACCCTATACATCACGTTCTATTACATTATTCCAGGCCCGCGCTCGTCCACTTTTTAGCCTCCCAGTACACGTCCGCGCTTCCACCCGCAGTCTTGACCGCCTTGAGGAACTCGACGTTAGGCTTCGAAGTGTTCTGGCCTGTGTGCCTGCCCTGTGATAACCAGATTTCTCTAAACCTTTTCGGAACTCCTGATCCTTCACGCTGTTCGCGATTGGCGGAATGCCTCCGCTCGATCATCTCCACAATATCAGGATTACCGCTTGGCCGAACCATATTTGTGACAAGGACCTCGACACAAGGTAAATACCAGGAGTCCCGTGACGAGGACTTCCGATGGGAAAGGAGTGGAACGATCTCTTCGATGTCCATCTTGAATTCCGGCATGGAGCTGAACGAGCTTGACAAGAGCGTCAACTTCGTTACCACCACCTTGGAAGTGAACCATTCCAAAGATTCCAAGTTTGGTTTGCAGTTACTGATGTATAGATGGAAAGGAAGCTTGTTTAAGTGCACTCCTACGTGATTGCCCAACCACTCGAGGGTGTCTTGCATGTGGCGGAGAGTAGATTTGTGCGCCAAGGCGATCTCGAGACCACCCACTTGAATTTCGTATGCGAATTTCCGCCTGAAATTGACTCTGATTTCGCTGGCGGTGGAAACCGCGGATGATAGGGTGGGAGATAGATGGGCTAGATCTCCGTTTAATAGCTGGGACGATGGGATTCCTTCCATATCGCAGTCGATGACCATCTCCTGAAGGCAAGGAGCCGTAATGGCAGAGAGGACGAAATGGATGAAGGTCACTGAAAGATCGAGGAGGATAACCTGAGAGAGAGAAAGGAGTTGAATAGGGGGAAGGCGAGGAGCGGTGTTGTGGTCCAGATCCTCCATTGACACCAAGCTAAGGGTTTCGAGAGACGGGGAATCGCTGAGGATTCGGAGGAGCTCTGGGGCAGACACATCCTCGATGTCTGACAAGTGCAGACGTGTCAGACAAGCTAACTTGAGCGGAGTCACAGCAATGGGGATACTCTCCAGGCGGACATCCTTTAAGCCAGGCGGCGCTGCTGCCCCACCGAAGAATTTTACAGGACCCATTGAATAGCGACCTCCTGACAAGTGGAGTTTCTCGAGTCTCGAGGGGACTGTGGCTTCCAGGTTGGCGCAGCAGTGCTTCCACTCGCCTGTGGTTACAGCCAAGGATCTGCACTGGCCCATCCTCCCTCCGATCGCTTTGAAGAATGCCAATTGGTCTGTTTTGGACTGCCCTTGGATATATGTGATATATAGCGCGGCACCTTTAGCCATCCGTAGCCCCTTCCGCACCGCCTCCAGTCCTTCGGAGGCATCGATCCTACCCCACAAGGAGCTAGCATCCTCCACAATTGCGTGCCAGCGCTGGCAAACAAGGATCAGAACGGTGAGATCCTGAACCGGAGAATCACTATCTTGGATGTAGATGTGGATGGTGTGTAGGAGTATTTCGTGAGGAATACGGTGGATGGGAGGAAGGTGCTCTTCGATTGCAGAATGCCGCTGCTTGTCCCGATGGTCATATGCAGAGAGCTCAACCGAGCTAAGCGATACTAAATTGCCCTCCCTTGCATAAGCAAGATTTATTAGACGTCATTGCTAGGTGGCGTGACTGACTTACCTCTGGACGCCCGGAAATTTGAGAGCGCGTTGTAGCGGCTTCGCAAGTTTAGAGTCATCCATCGCGGCGCTGTGAAAGATCTTAGAATGTGGTCGCGTTCAGCTAGCGAGAGAGGAGACACGGCCGTGGATTGGGATTGAAGGACTGGTGAGAGATGGTTTCGTCGGTATTGTAGTTGGGGCTGAATCAGGAGTTACATAACGTTCACACAGCCACCGCGTTCCTACAGCATGGGGTCCAAATGACGTAAGTATCAACGAATCATTGTTTTTTTCCCGAGCACGTAAATAGGAAACGTGTGGCTCTTGATCAAACAACTCTGAATTCGAAGCAGACGGAACCCGTCTCTTTCGGATTGGTGCGGCGCACACCACTCCGGATCCCAAGCCAACGAGATTCGTATTGGGTGTCATGCAGTGGTGTTATTTCATTGTATTGTGGTTATAGCATACTAAAGTACGGATACACGATGCACTAGCACCTTTATTCATACATGTCGTAATCGCATTGGGATATCGGGATCTTCATTTCTCAAGGTGGATGGGCCCTGGTCCGCCTGTATCCAGTATTCTACTCCGATCTACACTCTGTACGATTATCCTTCCAAAACCAGTCTCACCTTACAATAAACGAGCGGTGACTGGCGGGATGGCATACCTCGCTATCCTGTCGCTTCATTCAAATTCTCCCGATCAACCCAGACGTTAACGTCCATGTCGCGAAGCTCGAACCTTTTGGAACCTCCTCGCGGCATCCCAGCGAAACGAGCCAAGGAATCAGAGAGATGGCGGAAGCCTCCCGTTTCCGAAATCATTACCATCGTCCATAGCTTCGGAGAGCCATAAACGATGTCTCTGAACCGGCGACATGCAGGGATAAGAAGTGCTGGCTTTTGCTTCCTCCTCTTCGACTTCCCGTCCATGAACACAGACCAAGAGCTGAAGGCAGCGAAAATACTCACCTGTTCCAGTAGGCCGAGCGCAGGCGCCATAGGTACGGTAATCCTACGTGGACCGTACGTCTCCGGGATGGGACATGCCGGCCTATCCGTTCGACAAACCATTAACGCCATGTTAATCATCCTGCGCTATGCGATAATCGTCAGCGCCATCCATATGAACAGCCAGGCCATCCCAGCAGCCACGGAGGTCCGACATACGATCTAGTTCAAGAGAAGATTCGTTCAGTCTTGCGACCGACTACCCAAGTAAGTCGAAAGGAAATCCTACCCGATGAAACATGGAGCTCGTCCATGGAACAGCACACTGGTCCGCTCGACTCCGTCTTCCAACACATTCACGCTCCTCACGCTGACTTCCATCATGAACCTCTTCGCAGCACGATCACGGAACTCCCTCCCAGCCGTGTAGCTGTGAAAGCAGTGCGTTCCCTCGAACTCCTTTAGCACCGAGCGGAAGCGGTCCAGAGTGGCTTCGTCGACCCTCCACAAGCGTTTGCGTTGCAAATCGGCGGCCACTACGCGTTGTCGCTCTTCTTCGGAAGACCCGGGTGGTTCGTCCACGCTCCCCTCCTAGATGGGGTGTACGGGATTCGAAGGCAATCCAACCTCCTTACGAGCCTCTTCAAGCTGCTTAGCAAGGGAGCATCCAACTTGAAAACTGTCCGCATTGTTTGTGGTGATCTGAGCAACCTGAGAGGGAAACAACTCGAAACGTACCAGGTAACTCGTAGCGACGCGAATCGCATTCTTTTCGGCAGTTGAACGTATTTCGTGTTCGCAGGAATGACCAGACCCGGATTTGAGGAGGAAGGAAAGAGTTGATTTATGCCACCACTTGCTCGGGGGTAGATGGAGGAGACTGCGAGGCAGGTTGAACGGGCGGCAAGTCTGTAGAAGATGGTTCCTCAATCAAAGTTGAAGTCGTGGGGAGTTAGGTGGATTCGGTTGTGTCTTGATCGAGTGGCACCGAATCTGCATTCGGTATTGGAGGTTCCATAATCATTTTGAACGACACGACGTTTCCAGCAGCATGCCCTCCAGCATCCGTTCGAGCTGCTCGTTGAAGGTCGACCTGACAGACGGAAGAGCTTTCATTTCGTCGCCCACATTCGCATGCGTAACTTGAACCTGCCCCACCTTAGCTGGATGATCCGAGTTGGCCTTGGAGATGGCCCCCCGCTTTGACGAATGCCTCGAATAATAATCCTTCGATCGTCCTTTCTCCCGTATGTTGTACTTGCGAGAGTCGTCGGTCGTAATCAGCTTCTCATGGACTACGGCAATCGACTCGCGACACTCACATTGCATCCCACTGCACCCAGTTTCGCAGAAGCTCAAGAGCATCGAAATCTTTCTCTTCGCCAGCCTTGCTACCACCCTCTTCTCCTTCCCCTTCCCATCAGCGCGTTCGCTATGCCGCTTCTACGTAGGCTCCTCCGTACGATTTCCGCACCCGCTTCCGTTCCATAGCATTCCGTCCACCGCCTTTACAACCTTCCGCTTTCTTGCTTCCCCGGTCAACGGCTTTTTCCCTCCCCTTGCCGTTGGGAAAATGTTGCTGCCCAGCCGAACCAGAGTCTTTACTGTCGCCCGCAGGACCAGGTGAAGCCTTCTGAGGATCTTCGGTTTCTATCCTCTGTCGTGGACCGGAGAATCAACAAATTTTGAGATATCCGTGTGTTTCCCGTGCTCGGAAATGGACGAGTAACCAAGTGTTGGAATTGTGATTGGGTTCCAGCTGAATCGTGGATGATACGACTTGGTCGCAGAGAGTGAAGTAGCCCGCGTCTCTGTAAACTGAGGATAGCGGTATTCAGAGCAATTGACATGTTCCTCACCAAAAATTTTCTCGGAGGCCGCCGACGGCAAGCGAAGTGTACAGAGTGGGTCAGGTTGGGCGAAATTGCGGAGTGGACTGCTTCAAGTGTGAAAAACGGGGACCTGGATCGTTGCACCCGGCGATATACCCACTCAGAGCACGCATTCGCCACCATGCGCAAAATGTTACAGGAAGCAGATAGCAACATGAAATAGATGGAACGGATGCGCGCTTAGCTCTGAAGTACTGCTGATGGTCCTCAGATGATAATGGTCTCTAATTACTTATCAGGTTCGGGGCACTCACAAGTTGAGCCAGAGGAGGATGTATCCAACTACGCAGGGGTAAAGTCATGATATTCCATTTTAACTTATCACGCTCTACTCTACTGCTCTAGACCCGCACTGGTCCACTTTTTACCCTCCCAGTACACGTCTGCACCTTCGCCTGCAGTCTCCACCGCCTTGAGGAACTCCAAGTCGACGCTGGGACCCAACGGCTCCTGGCCTGGGTCCTTTCCACACGATAACCGAATTTCTTTGAATTTTTTCGGAACTCCAGACCCTCCTTCGCGCTGTTCGCGATTGGCGGAATGCCTTCTCTTGATCATCTCCAAAATTTCGGGATTACGACGTTCCCAGACCAAATTTGAGATGAGCACCTCTGTGTGGGGCAAAAACCAGGAGGCAGATGATGAGGGGATCTGATGGGAGAGGAGTAGAACCTCCTCTCCAGTGCGCGCCTCGAACGCCCATGAGCACCAGAGCGACAACTCCGTTACGACTACCCTGGAAGTGAACCACTCCAAATATGCAAGGCTAGACTTCCAAGTATCGATACGCAAGTGGAATGGAAGATTCTTCAAGTTCCCTCCTAGGTGGTTGCATAACCACTCGAAGCTGTCTTGAAAGTGAAGGAGAGCATTCTCGACCCCGTCCACTTCGATCTCGAGACCACCAACGACAATTTTGTACTCGGACGATGGCATGACGGTGACTCCTATTGCGCTGGCGGTGGAAGCCAGGGGTTTCAAGGTGGGAACTATGTGGACTAGGACTTCGTCTAGTAGTTGGGACGATGGGATTCCTTCCACAGTATTACCGCCGCCGACGCGCAACTTCTGGAGGCAAGGGGCCTCAAGGACTGAGAGGACGAGATTGGTGAAAGGGACTGGAAGATAGACGAGGGAGATGTGAGAGAGAGAAGGGAGTCGAATGGTCCAGCCAGGGGGCAGGCTGAAAGTTGTGTCGGAGACAAGGTGAGGCATGAACGTCAAGGCAAGAGTTTCGAGAGCGGGGGAATCGCCGAGGATTCGGAGGAGCTCAGACGTGGACAGATCATGGATGGCATCCAAGCACAGGGATTTCAAACAGGCTAACTTGAGTGGAGTGACAGCAATAGGGATCATCGTTAGCCGAACCTCCTTTAAGCCGGGTGGCGCGGCTGCCCCGCCGAACAAGATAACGGCCGGGCGATGAGAGCCCGTCCCGAATACGCCGTAGTATACGTAATCTCCTGATAAGTGAAGTTTCTCGAGCCTCGGCGGGATTGTGGTTTGGAGAATGGCCCAGTAGTGCTCGTCCAAGTGTGTATATGTGTCGGCAACCAATGATCTCCACTGGCCAATCCTTTCTCCGATCGTTTTAAAGAATGCAGATTGGTCTGTCTTAGACCGCTCTAGGATATATGTAATATGTAGCGAGGCGTCTTTAGCCATCCGTAATCCCTTCCGCACTGCAACTAGTCCTTCAGAGGCATCAATTCTACCCCACAAGGAGCTAGTATCCTCCACGATAGCGCGCCAGTGCTGACAGACAAGAGTCAACGTGCTGAGATCCCGAACCGGGTAATTGCTGTCGTGGATGTAGATGTGGATGATGTGTAGGAGTGTTTCATAGGGAATACGGTGGATGGGAGGAAGGTGCTCTTCGGGTGCAGACCGCGGATCGGTGTCCCGAGGGTTATATGCAGGCAGCCCAACCGGCTTAAGCGATACTATGTTACCCTCCCTTGCGTAGTCACGATTCATTAGACGTCATTACAGTTATTCTCTAGGTGGCGCGCCCGACTTACCTTTGAGCATGCGGGAAATCAAGAACGATTTGTAACTGCAGCCATTCAGGTGCAGAGTCGCTCATTGTAACAAAATATATAACGTGAACGTGTTTGAATAACGGGAGAGGAGATATGCGCGAGTGCGACCGCGGATAGTGATTGAAGGACCGGTGCGAGATGATTTCGTCGATATTGTAATCGAGGCTGAACCAGGTACACACAGCCCCCGGCGTTCCTGAATCTGAGAATGTGTGGATATCGACAAATCACGACTTTTCCGAGCATATAAACAAGAAAAGGCGAACATATAGATGCCGTTACTGTCTAAACCTATCACGTTCTGTTCTATTCTTCATGCCCTGCGCTGGTCCACTTTTTACCCTCCCAGTACAAGTCGGCGCCTTCGCCCGCAGTCTCGACCGCCTTGAGGAACACGACGTTGGGACGCATAGGCTTCCGGGCTGAGGGGTTTCCACACGATAACCAAATTTCTTTGAATTTTTTCGGAGCTCCCGACCCTCCATGCTGTTCGCGATTTGCGGAATGCCTTCTCTCGATCATCTCCAGGATTTCGGGATGACTACCTTCCCAAACCAGACTTGAGACGAGTACCTCTACATCGGGCAAAAACCAGGAGGTAGGTGATGAGGGAATCGGATGGGAAAGGAGTCGAACCATCTCTCCAGTGCTCGACTTGAAGTCCCATACGTCGCTCGAGGCCCAGAGCGACAGCTTCGTTACAACCACCCTGGAAGTGAACCACTCCAAATATGCAAGGTTAGACTTGTAGGCCTCGATACCCAAGTGAAATGGGAGTTTGTCCAAGTGCCCTCCTAGGTGGTTGCATAGCCACTCAAAGCTGTCTTGAAAGTGAAGGGAGCACTGTCGCCACATCCATGGCGATCTCGAGACCGCCCACGAGAATTTTGTACCAAGACTCACTCGTGGATGTGACTTGTATTTCGCTGGCGGTGGAAATCAGGGATGTAAGGGTGGGAACCAGGCGGACTAGGTCGTCGTTTAGTAGTTGGGATGCTGGATTTCCTCGCATATTGCATTCAATGTGCAACTTCTGGAGGTGAGGAGCCGCAAGGGCAGAGAGGAAGAATGAGTGAAGGCGTCTGGAAGATATCTGAGGGAAAGGCGAGAGAGAGAATGGAGTTGAATGGTCCGGCCAGGGCGGAGGTTAAGATCGGTGTCGGGGACCAGGTCCTATATGCACTCCAAGGTAAGAATTTCGAGAGTGGGGGAATCGCTGATGATTCGGAGGATCTCTGAAATGGATAGACACTCAATTGCAAAGACGTCAAACAGGCTAACTTGAGCGGAGTCACGGCAATGCCCGGGATACACGCCAGGTGAACATCCCGTAAGCCGGGTGGCGCTGCTGCCCCGCTGAACAGGATAAGGGGTTCATCATCACTCCTCCCCCTTAAACCGGTATATCCTGATAAGTGAAGTGTCTCGAGCCTCCGCGGGATTGTGGTTTCGAGAATGGCGCAGCAGTGCTCGGCCTCCAATCCGTCGACAACCAACGATCTCGATTGGTCAATCCTTTCTCCGATCGCTTCGAAGAATGCCAGTTGGTCTGTTCTGGAGTGCCTTTGATTATATGTGATATGTAGCGCGGCATCCTTAGCCATCCGTAACCTCTTCCGCACTGCCGCAAGTCCTTCGTAGGCATCAATCCTATCCCACAAGGAGCTAGCATCCTCCACAACAGCATGCCAGCGCTGATACACAAGAGTCAACGCGCTGAGATCCTGCACCGGATCGGCGCTACCCTTGACGTAGAAGTGGATGATGTGCAGGAGGATTTCGGTAGGGATAAGGTGGATGGGAGCAAGGTGCTCTTTCGGTGCGGAGTGTGGATGGGTGCCCCGAGGGTTATATGCAGATAGCTCATCCGAATTAACCGAGACTAGGTTGTCCTCCCTTATGTAGTCAAGATTTATTAGCCGTCATTGTCAGGTGGTGCACCCGACTTACTTCTGGGCATTGGGGGACTTGGGAACCCGTTGAGGCTGTTTTTCAGGTGTAGAATCGTTCATCGCAATGCGGTAAAGAGAGTGTAAATGTGGTAGTGTCTATGTAAGTAACGCGAGAGGAGAGACGTGCGGATGCGGCCGCGTATGGTGGTTGAAGGACTGGTGAAAGATGGTTTCGTCGATATTGAAATCGAGGCTAAGCCAGGTACGCACAGCGACCGTGTTCCGGAATCTGAGTTGAAACGATGTTGGATATAAACGAACCACGACCTTTCCACGCACATATATAGGAACCAAGTGAACATATAAGTTCCATTACTGTATAGGTCTATCACATTCTGTTCTATTCTTCGAGACCCGTGCCCACCCACTTTTTACCCTCCCAGAACACCTCTGAACCTTCTCCCGCAGTGTCGACAGCCTTGAGGAACTCGACATTAGGGCTCAAAGACCTCGGGGTGAAGAGCCTTCCACACGATAAACGAATATCTGTGAATCTTTTCGGAACTCCCATTCCTCCCTCTCCTTGTTCGCGATTGGTGGTATGCCTCTGCCTAATCATCTGCACAATCTCGGGACTATCGCTTGCCCCGACCAAATCTGTGACAAAAACTTCTAGATAAGGCAGATACCAGGAGGTAGGTGATGAAGGGATAGGATTGGAGAGGAGTGAAATGATTCCCTCAATACCCGGATTAAGGTCCCGTGCGGGGTTCGACCAGAGTGTCAACTCCGTCACCACAGCCCTAGAAGTCAACCATTCCAAATATGCAATGTTGGAATTGGAGTTATTGATGCACAAGTGAATTGGAAGATTGCTTAAGTATCGTCCCAAGTGATTGGATAACCACTCAAAGCTGTCTTGAAAGTGAAGGAGAGTATCGTCGACCAGGTCCATGTCGATCTCGAGACCGCCCGCGAGAAATTTGTACCCAGACTCCATCGCGATTGTGACTTTTATTTCGCTTGCGGTGGAAATGAGGGATGTAAAAGTGGGAACTAGATGGATTAGGTTGTCGTTTAGTAGTTGGGATGCTCGGATTCCTTCCATATCGCATTCAACGTGCAACTTCTGGAGGTGAGGGGCCGCAAGTGCGGAGAGGAAGAAATGGGTTAAGGCGACTGAAAGATCCATAAGGGAAAGGCGAGAGAGAGAAGGGAGTTGAATGGTCCAGCCAGGGGGTACGTTAAGACCCCTAATGGGGACCGGATCCTCCATGTACTCCAAACTTAAGGTAAGAGTCTCGAGAGCGGGGGAATCGCTGAGGATTCGGAGGAGCTCTGACATGGATAGATCGTAAATGCCCTCCAAGTGCAACGATGTCAGACAAGCTAACTTGAGCGGAGCCACGGCAATGGGGATATCCTCTAGGTGGACATCCTTTAAGCCGGGTGGCGCTGCTGCCCCTCCGAACAAGGTAAGAGGTTTACCAGGACTCCTCCCCCATAAATTGGAATTTCCTGATAAGTGAAGTTTCTCGAGCCTCGGCGGGATTGCGGTTTTGAGAATGGCGGAACAGTGCTCGCCCTGCCTTGCATTGACAACCAACGATCTCCACTGGCTAACCCTTTCTCCAATCGCTTTGAAGAATGCAAATTGGTCTGTTTTGGACCGCCTTTGAATATATTTGATATATAGCGCGGCAGATTTAGCCATCCGTAACCCCTTCCGCACTGCCGCCAGTCCTTCGGAGGCATCAATCCTACCCCACAAGGAGCTAGCATCCTCCACGAAAGCACGCCAGCGCTGACAAACAAGAGTCAGAGCGCTGAGATCCCGCACCGGAAAGGAGCTACCCTTGACGTAGATGTGGATGATGTGCAGGAGGATTTCGTCAGGAATGCGGTGGATGGTAGGAAGGTGCTCTTTCAGTGCGGAATGTGGATGAGTGTACCGAGGGTTATATGCAGATAGCTCAGCCAAATTAACTGATAGTAGGTTTCCCTTCCTTGTGAAGTCTAGAGTTATTAGCTGTCACGGCGAGTTGGTGCGCCCGACTTACTTCTCGGCATTGGGGGGATTGGGAACGCGTCGAGGCTGTTTTTCAGGTGTAGAGTCGTTCATCGCAATGCCGTAAGAGAGTGTAAAATGTGGTCGTGTTTAACCGGCGAGAGAGGAGAGGCGTGCAGGGGCGAACGCGTATCGTGACAGAAGGGATTGGCGGTTTCGTCGATATTGTAATCGGGCCTGAACCAGGTTCACACAGCCACCGCATTCCTGAATGTGCGCACCAAATGATGTAGCTATCAAGAATCATGGCTTTTCCGAATACATAAATAGTAAATATATGAACATATAGCTTCTTTCAATCAGAAATTTTCTGACGCAGACGAAAGCTATGTATTGAGGATCGGTACCGTGTAACCGCCACTCGAGGCGACGAGATTCGCGACTGGGCCCTGGTCTACCGGTTTCAAGCACCCTATTCCAATCTATGCTCTGTAAGATTATCCTTCCGAAACCAGTCTCAGTGTACAGTAAGCAGCAGCGGTGACTAGCAGGATGCATACCTCGCTATCCTGTCGCTTCATTAAATTCTCCCGATCAACCCAGACGTTAATGTCCATGTCGCGAAGCCCGAACGTTTTGAAATCTTCTTCGACGACCTGATAGCTTTCGCTACTAAATCGGTCCAGTTTTATCTCCTTGAGGGCTTCGAACTTCTTGACACATGTTGGTATAAATTCTGTCAAATCTGCTTTAGGGTGGAATTCTGCGTCGGGGGGTCGTATTGACAGTTGGACGAGTTTTGGGGTATCGAGGATGTGAATGAACGCATTCATAGCGATTTGGGATGGAATGTTCGCTTTGAAAACAGTCAACGCAGGGAGGGAGATTGCCGTCAAGGGTTTGGGAGAGGACGTCTCATCCTGCTCTTCCCACAGCCGCATATCTAGTTGGACTTGTAGTAGTGAGACATTGCGATTGATGAACACGGAGAAGGCGTGATATGCGTGGTCGTTTGTCAGGTTGACCTTTGCGCAGAGTTCGAGGAGATTCGTGGCGGCAATGGCATTAAAGTCGACGTCGATTGTTATGATGTCGAGGGAACGAAGGTTTGGATATTCGGGGATAACGTACTTGAGGCCATCAACTGGGTGATTGAAAGACCCCCCAGTTTGCCGTATGGAAAGGCTGGAGAGTATGGGGGCATTGTCGAGTGCTGGGAGTAGGGCCTTCGGAGTACGCCAGGCTTGCAGCATCCCAAACTCAACCACTCTCCACCGGTGAGACTCGGCGAGTATGGGAGCTGCTCGTCGCAGGAATGTGTTTGTGTACTGGTCATCCAAAGGGTACATCGTAACATCGATGGGCATCCCAGCGGAACGAGCCAAGTAATCAGGGAGATGGCGGAAGCCTCCCCTTTCCGAGATCGTTACCATCGTCCAAAGCTTTGGAGAGCCGTAAACAATGTCTCTGAACCGGCGACATACAGGGATGAGAAGCGTTGGCGCGCGGTGGTTCCAGAGTGGAACGGTCCAGCTGGTCACGAAAGGGTAGAAAATGGTTTCAAGGATCTCGTTTGGGAGACGCGAAAACAGGTCCTATGGGTGATAGAAGTGTGTCAGCCTCTGGAGGAATGTCGTTTCCCTGGACGAACCTGGTCAGCTGGGTTCTGGGATTGACCTGAACATGTTCCTTGGGTCGCATAATCAGACTGTTTAAGGCCAGAATCATCGGCATTTAATCTTTCCATGACGTTCTTTGCAGCTCTGGCTCTCAGACCGGTGTTTTAACGCAGTCGCCGACAGCGAGGCCCGGCACTAAGTTCAGGTCAGTGATGGTGCGATGCCTCAAAGGGATCCTATCAACCATACCGATGATGACAAAGGTGAACTTTGGGGGGCCGCGAGCGTCCGAAGTGGGAAAGTGAGGAGCGAAGGACGACGGTGACGTGAGTGCGCCGAACGCTCGCCAGGGTCCACAGGAAGCAAACAAACAACCGACCGCAGCGAGGCATGCCGACTTGAAGTCAAGATTGCACACACCGGTGGGCAAGTCGGGAAATTCTGGGCACGGCCAAATAGTCACAATAAGGCGATGTCAGAAACATACATTCCCGTATATATCAGGCATACACTAGGCTAAATGCGGGCACAGGTGGCCGGGATTAAGACGAGATTGCGAGAAGTCCTTCAGGCTCCCCTCTTGAGCTGTCGGATACGAGTTCGAAACGACACTGCAACGCAGCTACTTTACGATCTACAGTCCTTCAAAGCCCCCTACTTCACCACCGATACAAAATGCACCGCAGAGTGCCCACACCTCTAATCTTTACATGTCGACGTCGTAATCGCAGTAGCAAGTTGGGTTTTAGTCCACTTGTTTCGAGTATCTTACATTGATCTACGCTCTGTCAAAATCAGTCTCAGTGTTCAGTAGTCGAGCGGCGACTTGCAGGATGGCATACCTCGTTATTCTATGGTTTGCTTCAAACGCCTCCGACCAACCCAGACATCGATGCCCATCTTGTGAAGCCCAAGGTTTTTGAAATCTTCTTCAACAACCCCATAGCTTTCTCTACTAAATCTTTCCAGTTTAATCTCCGCCAGCAATTCGAACTTCCTGACGCATATCGCAATAAACTCGGTGAAATTAGCTTTCAAGTTGGAGAGAAGTGCTGAGGCCGGGGGCCGTATTGACAATTGACTGAGTTTTGGGGTGTCGAGAGTGTGTAAGAATGCGTTAATAGCGACCTTGGAGGGAATCATTGCTTTGAAAACTGTTAACACAGGGAGAGAGATTGCCGTCAAGGGTTTGGGAGAGGACGCCTCCTGCGGCGCTCCCGACTGTCGTATATTTAGTTGAACTTGGAGTAGCGAGACGTTGCGATTGAGGAAAATAGAGAAGGCTTTGAAGCCTGGTCATTTGACAGGTCGACTTCCGCGTGGAGTTCTTGGAGATTTGTGGCGGTAATGGCATTAAAGTCAACGTCGATTGTTTTGATGTCGAGAACACGAAGGTTTGGATAGTCGGGGATCGCGTATTCGAGACCATTGACTGGGGGATTGAAAGGACCTTCGGTTTGGCGTATGGAAAGGCTAGAGAGTATGGGGGCGTTATCGAGTGTTGGGAGGAGGGGCTGCAGAGCACGCCAAGCTTGTCGCATTCCAATCACAACCGTTCTCCACCGGTGTGACTGCACAAGAATGGGAGCTACTCGCCGCAGGAATGTGCTTGTGTACTGCTCATCCAACGGATACATCGTGACATCGATGGGCACCCCACGGGAACGAGCCAAGTAATCAGGGAGATGGCGGGAGCCCCCCCTGTGGGAGATCACCACCGTCGTCCATAGGTCTGGGGAGCCGTAGACGATGTCTCTGAATCGGCGACATATAGGGATGAGGAGCGCCGGCGCGCGGTGGTCCTCGAGCGGAACGGCCCGGTTGAACACGAAATAGTGGAAAATGATCGTAAGGATCTCGTTTGGGAGATGTGAGAACATATTCTATAGGTGACAGAAATGCGTCAGTCTCTGGAGGAGTGTCGCTTTCGTTAGGTGGACGAACCCGGCCAGCCGAACCTCGAGATTGATATCGACTTGGAAACGTTCCCTGGGTCAAATCATTAGCTAACTGCTTAAGAAGAGAATCACTTTTAGTTGGTGTTTTCATTGAGTCTCTTTGGAGGTCAGGTCGTTAGACCGGTGTTACAACGCGCGCAGTGGCAGTATACTGGAACGAGACACTGAATTTAAGTCAGTGGGGGTGCGATGCATTAAAGGAAACCCATTAGACAGACCCACGAAGATAATATTTGATTTCGTGGAGTCGCGAACGTCTGTGTTGTGAGGAGCGTCACAGGCGAGAACAAAGTGAAAAGCCGAGCGGCGGTTGAAGGAACAACGGTGGCGCGAGCCGGAAGGTCCTCCAGAAGCAACAAACAACCGACCGCATGGAACCATCACTCGTGTGAGGTCAACTCAACAGCTGAAGGGAGGTTTAGATTGCGCAGTCTGTCGAACGAGTAGGGAAATCCTGCGTACAGATGGATACCCACAACCAGGTTATGTCTGAAACATACTGTACATAAATACCAAGCATACATCAAGCTAAATGCAAATACACGACAAAACGTAGCCCGGCGCCCCTCCCAGGGAGTTGTATTCGAGAGAAGGCTACAGTGCGGCAGCTTTACGATCTAAATCCCTTTAATAACCACACTTCATCATTAATCCGGACTGTCAGATCCCCGCCCAAAGAATTCATCTCCGACATCCCGAGCTGTCGGCAATCTCGCTTGACCAAGGCGCACTCCGCCAGTGGCAGCCCTGTCAGCACTATTTGTTTCAAGGCCCCAAACCTTCGGAGGCAAGTGGTTAATACCCCATCCATATTCGTCGACTCGCGCATTTCAGCGTGTCGGTCGTTAGACCGGAGGTGGAGGTCGGAAATCTGCGGTGTTTGGAGTTTTTCGAGTACATAGCGGATAGGAACAAAACCCGAATGTTCTATGGTGAGGTCGAGGAGATGCGGAAGCTCCACGATAGGGTACGAATCGAACGGCGCAAGGAGATTCCAGGTCGATTCAGCCTTGATGATCAGTCGGAGCTTGCAGAGAGCCGGGTTCGAATGGAGAAGAGTGGTTAAACTTCTCCAGATATCGGGGTTTGTTATGTCGATCTTCAAAGTCAGTTCTTGAAGTGATGTTACAAAAACGCATTGGGGATGTATGTAGAAGTCGGAAATGTCCAGTGCCCGTAAGCCGGGATATGGATGAACGTTGCACATGGTCGCGTATCTGCTTGAGGGGTAGGGGAGAGACAGAGACAGTCGTGAGAGTTGGGGCATGGGAAGACTGGGAGGTACCACGGCTATGAGCAAGGACCCGTTTAGAAAGAAGTCGCCGATGGCGGTGAGAGATTTCCATCTATGGCTTTGGGCTAGAACGGGAGCGATTGGCTTTTTGATCTCCTCTCTGTTAAAGAATCCGCTTGGGAGACGGGTCTCTATGTGAAGTGGCATCTCCCCCGAGCGGGTGAGATAGACCGGGAGGTGACTCGAATCCAAGCCGAAGTCGATCACCACGGTCGTCCATAACCCCGGGGATTCGTAAACGATGTCTCGAAATCTGCGGCAGATTCGAGCCAAGCGAGCCGGGGCTCGGTGCTGCTCCTGAGAGGAACGGCACGCCGCAAAGACTTGGAAGAGGATTGCCGAAACGAGCTCGCTCGGGAGCAAGTTGAACGGATTCTGCAGTACGAAGGAGGCTATATTAGCACACTTGCGTGATTTCCTAGCTATGATGATAGGATGGAATAGTAGAGCTTCCGAACCTCGCAATCATTTACGACGGGAGGCAGTGGCAGCACGGTATCCGGTGCCATCGTGCGGATCCTCCTCCCCAGGTGAAATTTCCGTTCATCGAAAGGGTTTTTGTGATTATTCATTATGGTGTACCTCCGATCCCGTCACCGGAAATATGAAGGAAATATCGATTAGACTTGATGTGGTGAAGCGCCCGCGGGCAAGGTCGGTGGCTCGGAGTCGAAGGGAGATTAGGATTGTCCTTGCTGTGCAAAACTTGAAACCCTGAGAGTAGCCATATACAGGCTTATATGCTGCGGATGTTCTACGCAAAGATTACCTCTTCGCTAGAGTGAGCGAGCGAATTGACCTCATTTGAAAGCAAACACAACCACCAGTGAACCTGAAATCATGATGGTAGGTATCAGTCGGACGTTCCTGCGCTAAATGAGAGACATACCTGCCGTCCGAATAACTATTGGCTGCGATCGGGATTCGGCCTCCGAGCCTGGCGCTCCGTCTCCACAGAAAATGTGAAGAAGCCACATGGCGAGAAACGCCGAGATGCAGAACTTAAGGTCGCCGTCCTTGGCGCTGAACGAACGTAGATATATAATTTAGCTTTTGCGAAATCCGACAGAAGGTTTAAGCCTGGGTATGTCGAGTGCGCCGGCTCAGGAGGTCTCCACGGTCTGGTTCAAGTAGTCTTGGTGCTTCTTAAAGCGCCCAGGTTATGCCGCCTTGCGCAATTTCTTTGTGGCTGATTCGAGATTTTACCTCTTGGGGGTGCCTTGCAACGCGGCACGCTGACGCTGACGGGGATCATTCCGCGCTCGGCGCACAAAACCCACGCGACACGCTAAACATAGACAGCGTTGGCTCAAAAGTTTTCCAACACTGTGCGAGCGTAGTTGAGCGCTGTAGGTCTGTGCTGATACATATAGTGCGCTGAGCGGATTCGGGCAGTGGTTGATTGGAAAACGGGGAGGCCATAAGGGGAAGCGGATATGTCGGCGGGGGAAGTGGATTGTGGTCCAGAAAGAAACCGAACCCCTACCAACAACTCAAACTCATCCCACCCAAGTCCCTCCAACCACCCACCACTTCTCCTCAAGTACCATAACCATCTCCTGGGCTTCGTCTTTCACTCTGTAAGCATCATACACTGAATCGACCTTCCTCCTCGTCGTCCAGCAGATCTCGTAAATTGACTCCTTGGGTCTCCCGACCATCGAACTGCCTAGCCTAGCCCAGCCCAGCCCCGTCACTCCATCGCCGTTTTCTCCCAACCCCTTGGATGCCCTTTTACCACCATCACTACTAGACATACATGCAGGCTCCATCAGCTCAAGAAATCGAACGGGAGGTAGCATCCCTCAGAGACATCCGTCGTCGCTCAGGGCAAGCTGGTCCCGGCTCCATCCCACTCGACCCAGATTTACCTCCCAACGGTCCAGGGGGCTCAGCATCGGCAGGAGGATACTGGGACAACTACAATGGTCCACCACAGCGCCGCCCATCCGCAAGGATACGCCCACAAAACGAGCCCGAGGTCTCCCAAGATGCCGACGATGCCCCTGACGATCCGAGCCATCTATTCTGGGTACCCGCCCATCTGCACCCGGAAATCGCTCCGGGAGAGTTCAGGGCGTTCCTTAGAGAACATACCGCCGCAAGCCCAGATGGCTCGATTCCCCTCGTCCGCTCCTTATCCAGCTCCTCCAGTTTGGGTCGAAAGAAGTCTCTGCTGAGCAAGCAGTACACCCCTGCCGTCAACGATCACATTGAAGACGAACGGCTACCCGTCTCCGTCAAGAGGAACAGGAGTAGTATCTATTCAACCGCTGGACCCCAGTTAACCATCAGCGATCTGCAAAAGTTGGAGCAGTTGGCCGAAGAGGCGGCCGCGAGTGACGACCCTTCCAAACTACGGAAGGTCTTACGAAGGAGTCTCAGTCTGAACGTTGCGCCATCGTGTACGTTGCCAGGCCCCTTCTCCATAGGCGTCTCCTTGTTGCTAATGTACGGCATCTCCAGTCATCGACCAGATGGACGATATTCCTTCTACAGTGGACGAAGCCGACGAACCAATCATTGTTCCTCGGCCAGGGCAGATTCTACGACGAACTGCACGAACCAAAATTCGCAAAACCGGGCTACCAGGCGATGGGGGTGGGCATCGATTCGGGCCAAGCCGCAGAGGCGGGCGGGGAGGCGCTAAGGTTGAGACCGAGGTTGCTTCGGATAGCGGGCACGAGTCAGCCTCCGAACACCGCCATTCCCTCGACAAGGCTTACGAACCAAACGAGCGACCGACTTCATATGCAGATGAGGCTTTCATTCTGGACGCTTATGGTGACCGGCGAGATTCGATGGCCTCGGCTTCATCCTCCATCGAAGACGATGACTTGGCGTCTAGTCAAAGCCACTCCACTGCCCCAACTTCGGCGCCTCAATCCAAGTCTCATGAAGGTTCGGGACCACGACCCATCTCTCCTCCCCCTACCACTCTCGCGGAGGGTTCATTGAGTCCACCTCGCGGGCAGCAACCGACCGTTCGGCGCGTCTCTCCTCCCCCTCAAGCGGGAGAGCGGCAACCTCAATATCAGCCAGAGCCGCAACACCAGCCACAGCTCCATCACCCCACTCCTCAACGGCATGGTCATCTGGAAGTTCCGGGCCAACCAGAGCAGCGTGGCCCGGACCGATCTCCGTCGCCTGGATCGTCTAGTGATGTGGGCGTTGGCAGAACCGGAGCTCATTCATCCGTTTCACCTGAACCGTACCGCCGCTCACCCTCCGCACCACCGCAAACCGGGGCAGCAGATTCCTCTCCGTCGGCTTATACCCCCTCGGTCGCGAGTCCTGCTCCGTCGATTAAATCTGCCAAGTCGGACAAGGGACGCGAAAAAGAGAAGAAGGGTCTGTTGAAGGGTATGTGGGGCGGCGAGAAGGACAAGAAGAAAGAAAAGGAGAAGGATACTGGATTCTTTGGATCGCTCTTCGGAGGCGGGAAGAAGAAGCAAGAGGAACCAGAATCGAAGGGAGGACTCCTCGGGGGCGAGGGGCGTGCCGCCGCTGCAGCACTGCTTGGAGCATCCAAATCGTCCAAGAATCAAATGCGACCGCCATCACCTAACTTGACCAACAATTACTCGCGTTACCCAATCCACGTCGAGCGAGCGGTATACCGGTTGAGTCACATCAAGCTCGCTAACCCGCGACGGCCGCTTTACGAGCAAGTTTTGATCAGCAACCTGATGTTCTGGTACTTGGGAGTGATCAACAAGGTTACCCCGCCTCCGGCGGCTAACAATAACCAGGTGACTGCTGGTGGAGGTGCCCAGAACTCTGAAGGTGGCGCGGGTGCGGGAGAGGAGAAGGATAATGCCGAAAGGGATCAACACGAACGGGAGAGAGCCGAGATGGAGGAGAAGGAACGGATGGAACGGGAGCGATTAGAAAGAGAACAGCGGGAGAGGGAGAAGGAACAGCGAGAGCGAGCGGAGAAGGAGGGAAAGAAGCGTGGCACACTGGTGAAGAACATTACTCCTCCTGGTGGACAGCCGCGGAGAGCCGAGATGCCTGTTCGAGGTCCGCAATACGACGTCCAGCATCAAATCATGGAACAGGAACAAGGCAATGCCAGAGCGTATGGCCGGGGACCACCATCTATGGGACGAGGACCGGCAGCAGGACCACCTCAGCAACGGGGTCAACCGTACCCTCAACCATATCCTCCCACCCAAGGTTACTCGCAACAGCAACCAGGCAATTACCAGCAGTACACGCCATCATTACCGCCTGGTGCTATGCCTCCGCCATCAAACCCGGAACAGTGGCTAGGATCTGCCACGAACTCGAGGGAGTCGCCATACTCTGCCGCTACTACGGGGCCGAATCGATCTAGAAGCCCGCCTCAACAACAGAAGAGCCCACCACCGGGGCCGACGGTTGGAAGGTCGGCATCTGCCAATGCTGGTGGACCACCTCCAAACTATGGTCGACCCAGTTCAGCAGGCGGACCCGCCAACGGAGGAGGACAATGGGGTGGTGCTGCCCCACAGCAACAACGGAGAGGACACAGCCCCCAACCCCCGATGCCCGGAGAGAGGAGAAGGAGGAATAGCTCCGGTGGCGACGATGTGCCGCTTGGTCAGTGGCAGCAACAACAGCAGCAGCAGCAGCAATATCGGGGTGGACCGGTTGTTAGATGAATACTTTTCCCTCTCTCGGCTCTCTTTCACGAACTTTCTCCTCTCTCTCAACGACTCCCTTGACAAGACACTTTCTTCCTCTGAACGTTTTTTCTCTAATTCTCTCTTTACTTACAAATCTCTGGCTACCTACCCACAAGGCTTGGCATAGCATAGTTCCTCTCCCCCTCACGACATTTTTTTTTCCCATCAAGCGCTCTCCCGTCCTCTACTCCTCCCTCTTTCAGTACACTTTCGTTACTAGTACTCGCTATCTATATATTTTCTGCAACCGGAAGATGCGGATTAACTTTTCTTCTTTTGCGTGTGTTTCCGCCACTTGGGGGCGTTCTTTCCATACGTTGCGAGCTGCGGCTTCGAGAATGGGTCCTCCCGCGTGAGAGGACCGTCATCGCCGTTTCGGGACGAATTGGAAGCTGTCGGGTGATGAGAATTCGAAGTTAACAGTTGGTTCAAGCCCCACCATCTCCCTACCACCCCAACCCAGTTGCTTAGCTATTGCGTAGGTTCCACATCGTCTTCATACGAGCGTCTTTATCTGAGTCGTAGTAGCATTTTCCTTAGCAACGTGCAACTATGAAGCGGAGCAGACAGGGGCAAGTATCAAAGCCGCAGTCCGCCCAACACGCAGTCACCTGCAAATTCGACTCGAAAAGGCTAGAAAAGGAGGAAACGGGCTTGGATGTCGGAGTCGCGGATGTGGTCGACCGGGTTCAGGCCCTCGAGTTATCTGCCGTATGTGAACCACGCTGGCGGAAGCAAAGCGGACCATTGACTTGGATAAATGTCTTCAGGAGCTAGACACTTCCGCTGAAGGAGTTACATCACGTCCATTGGACCTCCTTCCAACCGAGCTTGTGGCGGCAATCTTCAGGGAAATCGTGTTGTCCTACGTCGAGCCAATCAACCGGCACAAAGCTCCGACCCGCCTTCTCCGAATTTCCAAGCGCTTTCACGCAATAGCGATCGCAACGCCACATCTATGGAAGACAATCGTAGTCTCGGGTCGCTTCAAAGCACGCCGACTACGCTCATACCTTCCCCGAACCAAAACAATCCCGTTAGACGTACACGTTTACGGTCGCAACGAAAAGGAGCTACCATCCCTAACCAGTCAGCTGGAGGTTCTCATTCGCCGAGTCGAACAACTGAGCTCGCTGGATGTGCGCATGAGCAATCACAAGATGGCCAGTGCACTCCATCCCCAGCTGTCATCGCTGCAGTACTTCTTGGACTCCCTGATCATTAGATCCAACCGGCCAGCAAGCGTTCCGTTGTTCGTGAACTCTGGGTATCTACATACACTAGTTGTCAAGGGTGTGCACCTGGATTGGCGAAATGTTCGGTGCGACTTCCTCAAACACTTGGACGTATCATTCAGGCAGTTGAACGACGCCGTGTGGGACTCATTCGTGCAAGTTCTGAGGTCAAGCGCCCGGGATCTACGGTTCCTATCCATTCGGCTGGAGGCAACGGTCCAAGGAAGACCACCAAACCAACCCTTGAAGCTTGGTTTGCTCGATACCCTTCGAATCACCGACTGGTCCGGAGGGATCGCCTCGCCATTCCTGGCTTCGCTAGAGGTCCCTCGTTTGACGGCGCTGGAGCTCTCCGGGAACGGGATCGAATGGACGAGTTGGAACCTGGAAGAGGAGCTCAAGTCGGTCGAGGACCTGAGGCTCCACGACCTCCTGTGCGGGGAGGACGTCCTGGTCTCATTGGTCAACCAACTTCCCCGGCTGCGTACAGTTTCTCTGCGGACGGAGGGAGTCCGGGCTGCTCAAGTCCAATCATTGATCGCGCGGAACAGCGAGAAGGGAATAGAGTGGACGGTTCGGCTGACAGCCGAGGATTGCTCTATGGACGCGGAGGCACCGGACGCCGACGTCAGAGCTGCCCAAGAGGCTCTTGAATGGCTATCTTTCCACTCCGACTTCAGCATCAAAGATTTCCTGCACGAAAGCGACGCCCGACTCCCGTGGACAATCTTATCAGTCCCGCCGTGGAGACTGGTCGACGATATAGAGTGGGGAAAGCAGGTTTGGCTGCAGCCTGTGGACCCCGGGTCACGTTGTAATGAATAGGTTAGTCCGGAATCATCTGTGATCTGGAAGCGCACCTCAAACTTTAAGATTTGCAGGAAGTCTGACCAATTGCTAAAATAAAGACAGTTTGTAGGAGGTATCACACGGCATTGGTACGTTTCCCTCCTTCTATAACCTTACCCATCACCTGACCATTCCTAATCGCTCAACATATGCTAGAGATAGCGAGGCCAGACCAGCGAAGATCGCGATTGCAATTTTCTATTTTTTTCCTGTACTAAACGCCGTTCATCAGAGCGAAGAATTAATAGTGTATTGAAGGACCGCATGCTGTGACGCGTCGACCTGTAGGGATAGGATCTTGCCAAGTGACTCGAACATCTCAATTGCCAAAATTCGTCCCTTATAAAGCTAGTCTTCCCTGAAAACCAGGTTCTGCGGAAAACAAGACGTATAAATCTCGCGGAGGAAGCTGGACGCCTCGGCTATGCTTACCACGGGGACCCATTGAGGCAATAAATTGGGGGAAAAGAAAGATCTGGCTGGTGTCATCATAGACGTAGAATGCCAAAGGCTTGCCTGTTAAATCAAGGCTACTGATATTCGGAATCGGGCAAGGTCATCATAATAGGTGAACCTTACCACCAGACATGGCGGTCACTTTGCCGTCCGAGGCTATGTCCCAGATAGCCGCTTCGGTGCTTCCTATATTAGAATGACTATGAAGGGATGAGCCTGATCCGTCGCTGCCTCGTGTGAAAACTGCCGCAGCGAGGCTTTCACAAAATAAGATGAGGAAACGCAATGATGCAGTATATGCCCAGGTTACCGATTTCCAGCCGGTGCGCGAGTACTGTCCGAATGCAGCCAAGTAATGCCGATGAATTTATGCTAAATCAGGACGTTAGGAATACGAAGGCCAGTGAAATCGGAATGAAGTTACTTACGAATGTCATTCCCGAGCTTCGGGCAATGTTAGAGTAAATCGAGAAAGGTTCGTTTTTCACAGCTACTCGCTGTCCAGAACTTCGGCCGGTCCGGCTCACTTGAGCAGCGCCGTCGTCTCTCAGCTTTTGGGAGAGATAGCCCATTAACTTGTCCGTCTCGGCATACCGAATTTCTATGATGCCAGAAGCGCCATCGAATGGCTTGCTATTTCGTTTCGAAGTGTAACTCCCTGATGGTGCAGGGACGAACGGGTCGAAGTCCGCGAGAGAAAATGATGAAGGCCCCTGTGCAGCTGCAGGAGGTGCCGCCGCAGGAGCACGTCTCGGAGTATAATTTTGTAGTGTTATAGGTGCGGGTGGGGCGAAGTCAGCTTGAGGAAATGAAGAAGGCCACTGTGCGACTGCCGGGGGTGCTGGCGCGAAAGCAAATTTCGGAGCATAACTTGGATGAGGTGCAGCGGTGGGCGGAGCGAAGTCAACTTGGGGAAATGATGAGGGCCGCGGTGCGGGAGCCGCAGGAGCGGCAGACGCAGATGGGACAATGGCATCCCACTACCCAAACCAATCGTTAGAAAGGTCGCTACAGATTAGCATTTGGAAGGGAAGCACTCACTCCACAGGCGGATAGCGAACCAGAATAGCCTTCCTTAAATGCTTCAATACCTCAAAGCTTTGCCTGACATGCATGTCGATGCGAATCGGGCCATCCACTCATCATCGCGATCCTTATTCGCGTCAAATGCGGCCCTTCGCACTCCTTGAATGAACTCTTCGGCCTCATTCCCATCTTGACCACGAAAGGAGACGTATCCTGACAAGTGACAATACCCTCATTAGATCGGCAGTGCTTAGCTATCAACTACTTCGACTTACGATCGTCCATCACTGTCCTGTCAGTCTCCAATGCTCGCGGAGCTTAGGAGTCGATGGTGGTGAGTTCAGACCTGATAAGACGATGAGCGCTTAATAACACGTGTTGAAGCTTCGGTGGACCACTAATGATGTTTTATTCTAACGTTATATAGAACATAGTACAACATCCAACGCGAGCAATGGAAATCTAAGGAAAGAGTCTCAGTGTGATGGGCCCTCACGGACTCCACGAACAACAGTATTACAACAACATTCTAACGCAAAAGAGCATAAGTAAAAATGGGACACTCTACAAGTGCATGGCATGCCAATCTACATATTACTCTACATATCCTGAAATTAGCGAAGCCAGACTCGCGAAGATCGCGGTGGCAAATTGCTAGCATTGGATGTTTTTGTACTGAACGCCGCCCATCAAAACGGAGAATCAAAGGTGTATTGAAGGACAAATTGCATGCGGTGACGTGTCGGTCTGCAGGCCTAGGATCTCGTCCAGCGACTCGAACATGCCAATTGCCACAATTCGTCCCTTAAAAAGACTCCTCTTCCTTGAAAATAAGGTTCTGCGGAAACAAGACGCGTAAATCTCGCGGAGGAAGCTAGACCCCTCAGCTACACTTACCACGAGGACCCAGTGGGGTACCACAACTCTTGAGGTAGCATAGGAGTTAAAATCGGGGAAAAGATTGATCTGGCTGGTCTCATCATAGATGTAGAATTCCAGAGGTCTGCCTATTCAATCGAGGTAACTGAGATTTGGAATTGACCAATCGAGGAGGTCATAATAGGTAAACCTTACCACCAAACCTAGCAGTCACTTTCCCGTCCGAGGCTATGTCCCAGATAGCCGCTTCGGAGTCTCCTTTATAGGAGTGACCGTTGATGGATGAGCCTGATCCGTCACTACATTGCGTGAAGACTACCGCAGCGAAGCTTTCACAAAATTAAGCTGAGAAAACGCAACGATGCAGTGCACAGTACATGTCCAGCTTACCGATTTCCAGCGGGTGCGCGAGCACTTTCCTGATGCAGCCAGGTCATGCCAATGAATTTGTTGCGCTAAACAGGAATGTTAGTATCAGGAAGATCCGTGAAATCAGAGTGACGTTAGTTACCCATATCAGTCCGGAGTTGGGGGCAGTTTTAGAGCAAAGCAGGAAAAGGTCGTTTTTTACAGCTACTCGCTGCGCAGAACTTCGGCCACTCCGGCTCACTTGAGCGGCGCCGTTGGCTCTCAGCTTTTGAGAGAGATAGCCCATTAATTGGTTAGTCTCAGCATACCGAATTTCTATGATACCAGAAGCGCCGTCGAATGGCTTGTTACTTGGTTTCGAAGTATAACTCCCTGATGGTGCAGGGGCGAATGGATCGAAGTCAACGAGAGGAAACGATGAAGGCCACCGTGCAGCTGGTTGGGGCGCCGGTGCCGGAGGGGCAACGGCAGCCGGGGCAGCGGACGCAGATGGAACGATGGCATCCCTACTACCCAAACTAATCGTTAGGAAGGTCGCTACAGATGAGCACTTGGGAGGGAAGCGCTCACTTCGCAGGCAGATAGCGAACCAAAATAGCCTGCTTTAACCGTTTCCAGCTCTCTTGCACATCGTCGTCCAACGACTCATACCACCTCAAGGCTGTGCCTGACATGCATGCCGATGCGAATCGGGCCATCCACTCATCATCGCGATCTTTATTCACATCAAATGCAGCCTTTCGTACTGCTTGAATGAATTCTTCGGCCTCATTCCCGTCTTGACCACGAAAGGAGACATATCCTGACAAGTTCGATAGACAATACCCTCATTAGTTAGCCAGCGCTTAACAATCAGCTAACCCGACTTACGGTCGTACATCTGGATGTTGAAGGTCTCTCCAATACTCGCAGAGCTCAGAGATCCGATGGTGGTGGGCTTGTGGCGAGCCACACGCGACCTGCACGACCTGATTAATAAGCCGATGGGCGCTTAATAACATGCATTGAAGCTTCGGTGGACTTATGATGACGTTTCATTCTAACAACATATACAATAGAATACAATATCCATCCAAAACGAGCAATGGAAATTTGGGGAAATTAGTCTCAGTATGGTGAACCCACTAGGTCCCTAGGATCGAGCGCACGAACCGCCGTATTAAACAACATCCCAAGGCAAAGAAAAACAGTAAAGGTGGGATTCTCTACGAGAGTATGCCATCCAAATCCACATGTCAAAGACATAGACCGGCTGTAAGATGAATATTTTTCTCTCTCTGCACTTTCAGCGCGAATTTTCTGCATCTCAGTGACAAGACCTTTTTATCCTGCTTTGAATCTATTCTCTCTTACTTATCAATCTTTGGCTCCCTACTCACAACGCTTGGCATAGCATAGTTCCTCTCCCCCTCACGATATTTTTTCCCGTCAAGCGCTCTCCCGTCCTCTCTCCTCCTCCTCCCTCTTTCAGTACACTTTCGTTACTGGTCCGATATATTTTCTGCAACCGGAAGATGCGGATTAACCTTTTATTTAGGTGTTTCCTCCGCTTGGGGTCGTTCTTTCCATACGTTACGAGCTGCGGCTTCGAGAATGGGTCCTTCCGCGTGGGAGGACCGTCATCGCCGTTTCGGGACGAATTGTTTGGAAGTTGTCGCGTGATGAGAATTCGGAATTGTTAGTTCAAGCCCACCACCATCACCCTACCACCCCAACCCAGTTGCTTAGCTATTGCGTAGGTTCCACGTCGTCTTCATACGGGTGTCTTTATTTGAGTCGTAGTAGGATTTTCTCAGGTACGTGCAACTATGAAGCGAAGCAGACAGGGGCAAGTATCAAAACCGCAGTCCGCGCAACACGCAGTCACCTGTAAATCCGACTCGAAAAGACTAGAAAGGGATGAAACGAGTTCAGATGTCGGGGTCGGAGACGTGATCAACCGGGTTCAGGTCCTCGAGTTATCTGCCGTATGTGAACCACGCTGGCGATTCAAAAGCAAAGCGGACCATTGACTTGGAGAAATGTCTTTACTCAGGAGCTAGACAATGCCGCTGAAGGAGATACACCATGTCCATTAGACCTCCTTCCAACCGAGCCTGTGGCGGCAATCTTCACGGAAATCGTGTCGTCCTACGTCGAACCGATCAACCGGCACAAAGCTCCGAGCCGCCTTCTCCGGATTTCAAAGCGTCTTCATGCGATAGCAACAGCAAACCCACGCCTGTGGAAGACCACCGTGGTTTCAGGTCGTTTCCAAGCACGTCACTACGCTCACACCTCCCTCCTGGACTTGTCGCAGAACTTCTTGGACTCCCTTATCATCAGATCCAGCCGGCCAGCAAGCGCTTCCGTTTCCGTGAACTCTTGGTACCTAAAGACTCTAGTCGTCAAGGGTGTGCACCTGGATTGGCGAAATTTGTGGGCCGACAACCTCAAACATCTGGACGTGTCATTCAGGCAGTTGAACGACGCCGTGTGGGACTCGTTCGCGCACTTTCTGTCGTGTAACTCCAGGAGCCTGCAGCACCTATCCATCAGGCTGGAGAGAACGGTTCAAGGGAGACCAACAAACCAACCCTTGGAGTTTGGTTTGCTCGATACCATTCGAGTCACCGACTGGGCCGGAGGGATCGCCTTGCCATCATTCCTGGGTTCGCTAGAGGTCCCTCGCTTGAGAGCGCTAGAGATCTCCGGGAATGCAGTCGAATGGACAAGCTGGAACCTGGAAGAGGAGCTCAAGTCGGTTGAGGACTTGAGGCTCCATGACCTCCCGCGCGGAGAGGAAGTCCTGGTCTCATTGGTCAGCCAACTTCCTCGGCTACGCAAGTTTCTCTACGGACGGAAGGAGTCCGGGCTGCTCAAGTCCAATCATTGATTGAGCGGAACGGCGAGAAGGGAATAGAGTGGACGGTTCGGCTGAAATTCGAGGATTGCGCTATGGACGCGGAGGCACCGGACGCCGACGTCAGAGCTGCCCAAGAGGCTCTTGAATGGTCATCTTTCCGCTCCGACTTCAGCATCAAAGATTCTCGACACAAAAGCGACGCTCGACTCCCGTGGACACTCTTACCAGTCCCGCCGTGTAGATTAGTCAGCGATATAGAGTGGAGAAAGCAGGTTTGGCTGCACTCAGGCGGGGTCACGTTGTAATGAATAGGTTCGTTCGGAATTATACGTAATCTTGAAGTGCACCTCAAACTTTAACATCTGCAGGAAGTCTGACTAATGGCCTGAGATAAAGACAGTTTGTAGGGGTATCACACGGCATTGGTACGTTCTCTCCCCTCTATAACCTTATCCATCACCTGACCATTCCCAATCGTTCAACATATTCTAGAGATAGCGAGGCCAGACCAGCAAAGATCGCGGTTCCAGTTTTCTATTTTTTCTGTACTAAACGTCGTTCATCAGAGCGGAGAATCAATAGTGTATTGAAGGACCAAGCGCATGCTGTGACGCGTCGACCTGCAGGCATAGGATCTTGCCAAGTGACTCGAACATCCCAATTGCCACAATTCGTCCCTTATAAAACTAGTCCTCTCTGAAAAGAAGGTTCTGCGGAAAACAAGACGTGTAAATCTCGCGGAGGAAGCTGGACGCCTCGGCTACGCTTACCACGGGGACCCATTGTTGTGCCCCACGCCTTGAGGCTATAATATAGGAGTTAAAATCGGGGAAAAGATAGATCTGGTTGGTGTCATCATAGACGTAGAATGCCAAAGGCTTGCCTGTTCAATCGAGGTTACTGAGATTTGGAATCGAGCAAGATCATAAGAGGTGAACCTACCACCATCCATGGCGGTCACTTTTCCGTCCGAGGCTATGTCCCAGATAGCCGCTTCGCTGCTTCCTATATAAGAATGACTGTGAAGGGATGAGCCTGATCCGTCGCTGCCTTGCGTGAAAACTGCCGTAGCGAGCCTTTCACAAAATTAAGGTGAGGAAACGCAACGATGGTGTATACGGTATATGCCCAGCTTACAGATTTCCAGCCGGTGCGCGAGCACTGTCCGAATGCAGCCAAGTCATGCCGATGAATTTGTGCTAAATAAGGACGTTAGGAACACGAAGGCCGGTGAAATCAGAATGACGCTACTTACCCATACCAGTCCGGGGCTTCGGGTAATGTTAGAATAAATCGAGAAAGGTTCGTTTTTTATAGTCACCAGCTGTCCAGAACTTCGGCCGCTCCGGCTCACTTGAGCAGCGCCGTTGCTTCTCAGCTTTTGAGAGAGGTAGCCCATTAACCGGTTAGTCTCGGCATACCGAATTTCTATGATGCCAGAAGCGCCGTCGAATGGCTTGTCACTTGGTTTCGAAGTATGACTCCCTGATGGTGCAGGGGCGAACGGATCGAAGTCAACGAGAGGAAACGATGAAGGCCACTGTGCAGCTGCCGGAGGCGCCGCTGCAGGAGCACTTTTCGGACCATAACTTTGTGGCGGTATAGCGGCGGGCGGGGCGAAGTCAACATAAGGAAATGATGAAGGCCACTGTGCAGCTGCAAGAGGTACCACTGCAGGAGCACGTTTCGGAGTATAATTTTGTGGTCGTATAGGTGCGGGTGAGGCGAAGTCAACTTGAGGAAATGAAGAAGGCCACTGTTCAGCTGCCGGAGGCGCTGGTGCGGAAGCAAATTTCGGAGCATGACTTGGAGGTGATGCAGCGGCAGGCGGAGCGAAGTCGACTTGGGGAAATGATGAGGGCCACGGCGCAGCTGTTGGAGGCGCCGATGCGGGAGCGGCAGGAACGGCAGCGGCAGCCGGGGCAGCGGACGCCGATGGAACGATGGCATCCTCGCTACCCACACTAATCGTTAGATAGCTCGCTACAAATGAGTATCTGGAAGAGAAGCGCTCACTCCGCAGGGGGATAGCGAACCAAAATAGCCTTCCTTAAACGCTTCCAGCTCTCTTGCACATCATCGTCTAATGACTCATACCACCTCAAGGCCTTGCCTGACATGCATGTTGATGCGAATCGGGCCATCCATCTATCATCGCAGTCTTTATCCGCATCGAATGCAGCCCTTCGCACTGCTTGGATGAACTCTTCAGCTTCGTTCCCGTCCTGACCACGAAAGGAGACGTATCCTGACAAGTTCGATAGACAATTACCTCAGTAAATCGGCAGCGCTGAGCTATCAACTAACCCGACTTACGGTCGTCCATCCGGGCCTTATCGGTCTCCGATGCTCGCAGAGCTTAGAAAGCCGATGGTGGTGGGTTTGTGGCAAGCCACACGCCTCGCCGACTTGCACGACCTGCCTAATCAGACAATGGGCGCTTAATTGCACGCGTTGAAGCTTCGGTGGACTACTCATAACGTTTCATTCTAACGGTATATAGAATAGAGAACAACAACACGAGCAATGGAAATCTGAGGGAAATAACCTCAGTATGGTGGGCCCACAAGGACGCCAGGATGGGGCGCACGAACCACGGTATTACAACAATGTCCTAACGCAAAAGAGCATAAGTGAAAGCGGAATCCTCTACGAGAGCATGTCATTCAGATCTACATATTAATTAAAGCCAGAGCCGGTTGTCAGATGAGGACTTTTCCTCTCGGCTCTTCAAGTTTCCGCGGACTTTCTCCTTTTCAACAACCTTCTTGACAAGACTTCCCGCCCCCCCCCCCCGTTCTTTGTCTGGACGTTCTTTTCTAACTCTCTTTTAATTACCAGTCTCTGGCTGCCTACCCACCAGACTTCGCATAGCATATTCCTCTCCCTCACGACATTTTCATCGAGCGCTCCGTTCCTCGTTCCTCCATCTTTCAGGACTTTTTTTTCAGGAGTCGCTATCTATACATTTCTGGCGATTGAAAGATGCGGATTAACCTTTTCAATGCTTCCTTCACGCTGCCGCCTCCGACTTCGCGACGTAAATCTTGGGTTCGTTTAGCCGATCGCGGCCGATCCGTGACAGTCAAATATTGCACTTTCAGGAGTTTCCGGATTCTGTTTTCAAGCTTTAAATTTCTTAAGGAGACAAGCACAGATATTATATGGCATTCCGATTGGGGAAAAAATCCCGCGCGATATTTTTTATCTTTCCCCCTCAGGGAGGCCCTTTCTGAGCTAAAGTCCGATAGGGGGGAAATTTCTGCTGGAAAGGGTGGGGGTCGGGGGTATGACGAGTGAAATTTCGCGGCGGGCGTAAAAGTCTCGCGGCATGTCGGAAAATCTTGCGGTCGGCCAGAAAATCATCTTGCGAGACACGGCTCGCCACCGATATAAGTCACGTCAGCTAGGTAAATGCCTCATCTAGAATATCCTATATCATATTAGACTGGCATAGACAGTTACCAATAGCAGTTCAGTGGCCGGAAGAGCATTATAAGAGACACGATAATACCCCTGGTCGCTCGACCCGCCTATGTCTACGAACTAACCGTACCACGGTACGGCAAATGCGTATGCTCTTACAGACCAAAGCACCCCTCATTTGCAGCTCGCTTTACGCGTTAGTTCATTAGTAAGATAATCTTGCCTGTGGGGAGCCGACTCGTAGTGCTGTGCTGGAGCGGTCGGTCCTCAATCTCGGGCAAACTCAGGCAGTGGGTTGAGCTCGAGCCAAGGAGCTTGGCTCGCTCAGGTTTGCTTGCTGGGCTGGAGCTCACTTACGCCTCAGGAACCTTCACTTGTGGGGTTGGCTTCATCTTAGAGATAGATGGCAAGCCAACGTCTGACTCGGGCCGGAATCGGATCGGCAATTACCATTCATGGTAAGCGCGCTGGGTTTGAGCAAGGCTTTGCGCCGGCTCAAGCTGACAGAGCTTGAGCCGAAGCTCACGGCTTGCCCAAGCTCAGCCTGGCCGGCTTTGCCCAACACTTGAGCCGAGGCAAGCGCTTTAGGTACCGTAGGACTGTCATCTCGTCCACACAATCGTGGCTGCCAGTGAGGTACATTACCAACTTTGTCCCATATTATGAATAGTGCAGTACTGTCTGGAATACATTATGGCACTGGTAAGTATACCACTCGATTGTAGTGAGCCTCGCTACGGGTCATGACAAGTCCTGCAATCGACGGCCCAGCCCAGGCACTCCGTTCTCCTGCTCTAGGACCGGAGAGGATCTTACACAAAGTAATGAAGACTTCAGTGCCTGTTATCCACATACTTTGATTATATTAGCACATTATACAATTTCAATCGTGGAAACTGAAAGAAGCTCCAGTTCACATTGACCCACCATGAGCGAAGCCTAACCATGAAAGCATTGCCGAGTGTCAGGATTGCCACAAGCCATCTAAATGCTACAGAGCACCAGGAATCACAATGTATACCATCTCTTGCTGTGTTAATATTATCTTTGACTAGTTGTCCAAGTTGTCCCGCACTTGGTCCTGCAAGATGATTTTCTGGCCGACCGCAAGATTTTCCGACATGCCGCGAGACTTTTACGCCCGCCGCGAAATTTCACTCGCCATACCCCCGACCCCCACCCTTTCCAGCAGAATTTTTTTCTCTATTGGAATTTGGCTCAGAAAGGCTCAGAAAGGCCCTTTCTAAGGGGGGAAAGGTAAAAAATTTCGCGCAGGATTTTTTCCCCAATCGGAATGCCATAATATTACATCTCTTGTGTAACGATTAGCTCGGCATATCGAACGAAGGACGCGCCAGCTCAGAAGTATTGTAAGGGGTTAATGCAGATTTGTCAACGGTGAAATGACTTGATACATCCAAAGGTAGAAGTAGTCTAATGCCAAGCAGCACGAGTATCGTAGCCCGGGACACTACGATATGGAGAATTGTCATCAACAAACTCCAAGAAACGATAGTTGGGCGCTCACATTTTTATTTCCTGTGGATACTTGTCGATTGCAGCCTGAAGCCGACTAGACAGCTTTGTCTTGTCCGCACCCGCGTAACACGTAGAGCACCATGTTACAGCACGCATTTCGTCCTCACTTTGCAGTCCAAGGAACGAGATTGCGCCCCCCTGGCCGACTTTTGGCACAGGCGAGAGCAAGGCGGTTCTAGCAGCATTTTTTATGAGAGAGATGAAGGCAAAAAACATGGTATCTGACGCCGAATGTGCTGAACAAAAGTGCTTCCGCGGCTCCAGGGCTTCAATGATGTTGTCCAATGCAGCCTCGCGTCGACGGTGGAGGTCAGACAGAGCGATATAAGCCTTCACACTTCCAGCATGATGGATTAACCTATTGACGAGGTCTTCATCATTCAGGTCGATGCCGTGCAAGTAGCGAGAGAAGAGCTGTACTTCGGGCTGAAAACCAAACCTCCACGAAAGCGAGTACAGTCCCATCGGGTCATCCACTAGCCCATCCCCAGTTATGTTAGTCCCGACGACGCCACCCAGGATAAACAGGATTGCGTTGTCCGTGATGTCGTATTTGTCCCGTATCTCGAGGAGTTTTATGGTCTGCGCGATGTTGATGGATGATATCTTTGCGTGAACAGGATATAGAAGAATGAGTAGGGCGTGGAGTGTCCGGGCGTCCTCATCCATGAGTAGTTTTGGAAGGTCGCCAGGAGCTGAAGGAGGAAGATCTTCGAAGAGACGTTCAAAGTATCGTGAGGAATTGGTGAGAACATGGCGGAGGACCTTGAAACGGACACCCTCGAGAGATTGGAGGTAGCAGTCTCCGGGAGAGGCATCGTTAAAGGGTGGAGGGACCGCAAAAGCTCCCGCGAGATCTTCTATCGCTATGTCCATAACCTGAACGATGGGTGCCTGCCGCCAAAGTGTTCAATGAGAATATGATGTAGGGGTTCTTAAGGCCGCGCGGCACACTCACGTTGGGCCAGCGAATCGCTCCTTCGCTTCGTCTCTAGAATCTTAGGAGGGATCTTGAATGAAGATCACTGGTCTATCTTCCCTGAGCTGAGTCAGCGGCGAACTCGGCTTTATCTCCGAGACCTCCGAGACCTCGACGTCGGCATCCGATCCCATGCCCTCTGCCGTCTTCTATTGAAGCATGTACCTCGCGCGCCACCCTCGAGATGGAAACTAATGTTCCGCTCGTCATCAGCAAAACCTTGGGAACAAGCCGAGACCGGAGAGGATCGGGGGGCCGACGAAATTGAGTACGAACCAGGTCCAACCCGAAGAACATCGAGCTGCAGCCCCAATTGGTCCAACCCTCCATTGACTCAGTACCTTCACTAACCCTCTCGAGGGGTAGTTCAATCGACCGAATCAAAACCCTCAAAGTTTCATTCTCCTTCCCGTGGAACTGGACGGGTAAGGTTCTCCGTTTGGTCTCCTTGGTCAGCCAACTTCCCCATCTCCGCAAAGTCTCTCTGCGAACGGAGGGAGTCCGAGCTGCCCGAGTATGCTCCCTAATCGAGCAGAACGGTGAGAGGGGAATAGAGTGAACGGCACAACTGACAGCCGAGGATTGCTCCATCAATGAGGAGGCACCGGATGCCGACGTCAGAGCAGCTCCAGAGGCGCTCGAATGGCTAGCTACCCACTCCGACTCCGCATCAAAGATTTCCGGTACTAAAGCGACGCCCGACTCTCACGGACACGCTTACCAGTCACGTCGTGGAGATTAGTCGACGATATAGAGTGGGGAAAGCAGGTTTGGCGGCGGCCTTTGAACCACACGTTGGACTGAATAGGTTAGTTTGGCATTATCCGTTTTCTTGAAGTACATCTCAAACATCAACATCTGCAGGAAACCTGACCACTATGAAATAAATACAGTGGGGTAGGAAGCATGGAATGACATTGGTTCGGTTTCTCCTCTACAATGCTATTCATCGCCTGAACATTCCCATTCGTCAACATTTTCTGGAGATAGCGAGGCGCGGTCTTGATCTTTTCTTTTTTTCCTGTACTAAATCCCGTTCATCGGAACGGAGAATCAAAAATGTATTGAAGGACAAAGCGCATGCTGCGACGTGTCGGTCTGCAGGTCTAGGATCTCGTCAAGCGACTCGAACATTCCAATTGCCACAATTCGTCCTTTAGAAAGACTACTCTTGCTTGAAAAAAAGGTTCTGTGGAAAACAAGACGTGTAAATCTCTGAGGGGAAGCTGGGAGCCTCGGCTACGCTTACCACGCGGTCCCATTGTTGCGCCACACCCCTTGAGGCAACATAGGAGTTGAAATCGGGGAAGACGTTGATTTGGTTGGTCTCTTCAAAGACATAGAATGCCAAATACTTGCCTATTCAACCAAAGTTACTAAGATTCGGAATCGGGTAAGGTCATAATTGGTGGACTTTACCATCAGACGTGGCTGTCATTTTCCCGTTCGGGGCTATGTCCCAGATAGCCGCTTCGGAGATTCCTTCATAAGCATTACTGTTGATGGATGAGCTTGATCCATCACTGCCCTCCATGAAGACTGCCGCAGCGTAGCTTTCACGGAATTAAGGTGAGGAAACGCAAGGATGCAGTACATCGTATATGTCCAGCTTACCGATATCCAGCCGGGGCACGAGCACTTTTCTGATGCACCCAAGTCAGGCCAAGGGATTGGGTGTGCTGAAAATAAGGACGTTAGGAACACGAAGGCCAGTGAAATCAGGATGGGTTATTTACACCAATGAATCCTGTGGCGAGGCCAATGTTAAAATGAATCGAGGAAGGTTCTTTTTTCACGTATACCTGCTGCGCTTGCCCAGAATTTCGGCCGCTCCGGGTTACTTGAGCAGCGCCGTTGCCTCTCAGCGTTCGAGAGATATGGCCCATAAACTTGTTTGTCTCGGTATACCGAATTTCTATGATGCCACGAGCGCCGGCAAATGGATTGTTACTTGGTTTCGAACTAGAGCTCCCTGACGGTGCAGGGGTGACTGGATTCAAGTCAGCGGGAAATGATGAGGCCCGCTGTGCAGCTGCCTGAGGCGACGCTCCGGCAGGAGGCTTCCCGGCAGGAGGCTTCTTCCCGGCAGGAGCTTTCCCGGCAGGAGCTTTCCCGGCAGGAGGTTTCTTCCCGGAAGGAGGCATCTCGGCAGGAGGCTTCCCAGCAGGAGGCTTCCCGGCAGGAGGCTTCTTCCCGGAAGGAGGCTTCTCGGCAGGAGGCTTCCCGGCAGGGGGCTTCTTCCCGGGGGGAGGTTTCCCGGCAGGAGGTTTCCCGGCAGGAGGTTTCCCGGCAGGAGGCTTCCGGGTATTACTTTGTGGTGGTGGAGCGATATAGACTTGAGGAAATGATGGAGTCTCCGGTGCAGCTGGTGGAAACGCCGCTGCGGGAGCAGCAGGGGCAGCGGACGGAGATGGAATGATGGAATCCTCACTGCCCAAACTAATCGTTAGAAAGTTCGCTGCAGATGAGCATCTGGAAGGGAAGCGCTGACCGTGCAGGGGGATAGCTAACTAGAATGGCCTTCTTTAAACGCCTCCAGCTCTCTTGCACATCATCGTCTAATGATTCATACCACCTCAAGGCTTTGCCTGACATGCACGTCGATGCGAATCGGGCCATCCACTCATTATCGCGATCTTTATTCGCATCAAATGCAGCCTTTCGTACTGCTTGAATGAATTCTTCGGCCTCCTTCCCGTCTTCACCACGAAAGGAGGCGTTTCCTGACAAGTTCTATAGACAGCACTCTCATTAGATCGCCAGCGCTTAACAATCAGCTAACCCGACTTACTTCATCCATCAGAGTCTTGTCAGTCCAATGCTCGTAGTGCCTACGAGTCGATGGTGGTGGGTAACGGTTTTTTTGAGCCACGCGCCACGTGCATGACCTGACCTAATAAGATGATAAGCGCTTATGTAATAACACGTATTGAAGCTTCGGTGGACTGCGAATGACGGTTTTATTCTAACGGCACGTCGTATAGAGCCCAACATCCACGAGCAAGGGCAATCTGAGGGAAAAGCTCTCAGTATTATGATGGGCACAAAGGATCCCAGGATGAAGCGCACAACCCCAGTATTACAACAACATCCTAACGTAAAAGAGCAAAAGTAAATAAAATCATCTACAGGAAAATGCCATGCCAATTAACATATTACTCTAAATATTCCGGAATTAGCGAGGCCGGGCTCGCAAGGGTCGTGGTCGCAATTTGCTAGTATCGAACGTTTTTGTACCGAACGCCGTTCATCAAACGGATAATCAAAAGTGTATTGAAGGACAAAGCACATGCTGCGACGTGTCGGTCTGCAGGCATAGGATCTCGTCAAGCGACTCGAACATTCCAATTGCCACAATTCGTCCTTTAGAAAGACTACTCTTGCTTGAAAATAAGGTTCTGCGGAAAACAAGACGTGTGAGTTGGCTATTCCTCGCGTAGGAAAGCTGCACGCCTTGGCTACGCTTACCACTCGGTCCCATTGGTGTCCCACACCCCTTGAGGAAACATAAGCGTTAAAGTCGGGGAAGAGATTGATCTGGTCGGTCTCGTCATAGACGTAGAATTCCAAGGCTTTGCCTGTGCAATTAAGGTGAATGAGACTGAGAAGCGGGGAGGTTCAAAACTGGAGAACGTTACCATCAGACGTGGCGGACACCTTTCCGTCCGACGCAACGTCCCAGATCGTCGCTTCGGAGCCTCCTTCATAATAGGAACTGTTGACGGATGACCCTGCACCGTCGATGTTTTGCGTAAACACTGTCGCGGCGTAGCTTGCAGAATATTAGGGTGAGTAAATACAGCTATGCGTCCGGCACCTAGTATACTCCCAGCTTACCGATATCCAGCCGGTGCCCTGGCGCCTCTTTGGTGCAGCCATGTCAGGCCAAAGAATTTGTTGCGCTAAGTAAGGAGTTTAGGAAGAGGAACATCCGCAAACAAGGATTATGTCACTTACAGCTCTCGGTCCTGTGTTGAGGGCAATATTAGAATAGGTCGAGTAAGGTTCGTTTTTCACGGTTACTCTCTGCGCAGAACTTCGACCGCTCCGGGTCACTTGAGTGGCGCCGTTGTCTCTCAGCCCTTGAGAGAGATAGCCCATTACTCTGTTTGTCTGGTAATACCGAATTTCGATGACGCCAGTGGCGCCGTCGAATGGCTTGCTACGAGGTTTTGGAGTATAAGTCTGTGGTGGTACAGCGGCGGGTGGAGCGAAGTCAACTTGAGGGAATGATGAAGGCCACGGTGCAGCTGGTGGAGGGGCCGCTGCCGGAGCAGCAGCAGCGGCAGGAGGGGCAGCGGACGCAGATGGAACGATGGCATCCTCACTGCCCAAACCAATCGTTAGAGAAGTCACTACAGATGAGCATACGAAAGGGAAGCGCTCACTCTGCAGGCGGATAGCGAACTAAAATGGCCTTCTTCAATCGCTTCCAGCTCTCTTGCACATCATCATCCAATGACTCGAACCACCTCAAGGCTTTGCCTGACATGCATGTCGATGCGAATCGGGCCATCCACTCATCATCGCGATCTTTATTCGCATTGAATGCTGCCCTTCGTACCGCCTGAATGAATTCTTCGGCTTCATTCCCGTCTTGACCGCGAAAGGAGACGTATCCTAACAAGTTCCGTAGACAATACTCTCATTAGATGGCCAACGCTTAACCATCAAAATGAACCGAACTTACGGTCGTCCATCCGGGCCTTGTCAGTCTCCGATGCTCTCAGAGCTTAGAAAGCCGATGGTGGTGGGTTTGTGGCGAGCCACACGTGCACGTCTCGCCGACTTGCACAACCTGCCCAATCAAACGATGGGCGCTTAATAACATGCGTTTGAAGCTTCGGTGAACTGCGGATGAAGTTTTATTCTAACGATACATCAGAACAGAGTTACAACATCCAACGCGAGCGAGGGAAATCTGAGGGAAGACGTCTCAGTATGATGGGCACACACAAGGATCCCAGGACGGAGCGCACGAACCACGGGTATTACAACAACATCCTAATGCAGAGAGCACATAAGTAAAAGTGGGATCCTCTGTGAGGGCATGCTATCCAAATACACATATTACTCTACATATTCTGCAATTAGCAAGGCCAGACCTTCGAAGGTTGTGGTTGCAATTTGCTAATATCAAACTTTTTCAATTGTATTGAAGGGCAGAGCGCATGCCCTGCCGTGTCGACGTGTAGGTGTAGGTCGGTATCTCGCCAAATATATCGAACATGCCAATGACCACAATTCGTCCCTTGGAGATACTACTCTTCCTTGAAAATAAGGTTCTGCGGAGGACAAGGCGTGTGATTTGTCTATTCCTCGCGGAGCTGCACGACTCTGCTACGCTTACCACGCGGTCCCATCGGTGTGCTATACCCCTCGAGGAAATATAAGCGTTAAAATCGGGGAAAAGATTAATCTGGTCGGTCTTATCATAGACGTAGAATGCCAAAGGCTTTCCTGTCAATCAACGTTACTGAGATTTGGAATCGGGTAAGGTCATAATTGGTGAACTTTACCACCAGACGTGGCGGTCACTTTTCCGTCCGAGGCTATGTCCCAGATAGCCGCTTCGGAGTCTCCTTCATACCAGAAACTGTCAATAGATGACTTTGATCCGTCACTGCCTTGCGTGAAGACTATCGCAGCATAGCTTCCACAAAGGAACGTGAGGAAATGCAACGATGCAGTACATAGTATATGTCAAACTTACCGATATCCAGCCGATGCGCGAGCACCTCCCGTCTGCAGCCAAGTTATGCCAATAAATCTGTCGCGCTGAAGGAGGACGTTAGGAACACGAAGGCCAGCAAAACCAGAATGACATTATGTACAGATCTCGGTTCCGTGTCGAGGGCAATGTTAGAATAGGTCGACGAGGGTTCGTTGTTCACGGTTACTTTCTGCGCTGAACTTCGGTAACTGGCCACTTGAGCAGCGCCGTTGAATTTCAGCGTCTCAGAAAGATAGCCTATTGACTGGTTTGTCCGGGCATACTGAATTTCTATGATGCCAGAAGCACCATCGGATGGCTTGCTACTTGATTTCAGAGCACCGCTTTGGGGCGGTACAGCGGCGGGCGGAGCGACGTTAACTTGAGGAAATGATGAAGGCCACGGTGCAACTGGTGGAAGTGCGGCTGTGGGAGCAACAGGGGCAGCGGACGCAGATGGAACGATGGCATCCTCACTACCCAAACTAATCGTTAGAGAAGTCGCTACAGATGACCATCCGGGAGGGAAGCGCTCACTCTGCCGGCGGATAGCGAGCCAGGATGGCCTTCATTAAACGCTTCCAGCTCTCTTGCACATCATCGTCCAATGACGCATGCCACCTCAAGGCTTTTCCTGACATGCAAGTTGATGCAAATCGGGCCATCCACCCATCATCGGAATCTTTATCCGCGTCGAATGCAGCCCTTCGCACTGCTTGAATGAACTCTTCAGCTTCATTCCCGTCTTGACCGCGAAAGGAGACGTATCCTGACAAATTTCATAGACAATACCCTCGTTAGATGACTAACGCTTAACAATCAAAATGACCCGAACTTACGGTCGTCCATCCGAGCCTTGTCAGTCTCCGATGCTCGCAGAGCTTAGAGAGCCGATGGTGGTGGGTTTGTGGCGAGCCACACGTGCACGCCTCGCCGACTTGCACAACCTAATCAAATGATGGGCGCTTAATGACATGCGTTTGAAGCTTCGGTGGACTGTGGATGAAGTTTTATTCTAACGATACATCAGAATAGAGTACAACATCCAACACGAGCAAGGAAATCTGAGGGAGAAAAATCTCAGTATGATGGGCACACACAACGAGCCTAGCATGGAGCGCACGAACCACAGTATTACAACAACATCCTAACGCAAAAGAGAACATAAGTAAAAGTGGGATCCTCTAAGAGAGTATGCCATCCAAATCCACATATTAAAAAGACATATCGGGTATATGAGACCGAAAAAAAATCATGGTTAGAGAATCTAGAAAGGTATCGCGCCTCCGAGTTGATCCATTGAGCAGAATCCTCCATAGGAAATCGAGAGCGGTGCCGTTCAGTAGAGGGTTTGAGACCGCTTCCGCATGGACCCGGTAACGACAAACGTCCCGGGCCTTTGAGTGAAGCGCCATCCTTCGCCTTCAAGGAAGTTCTTCACAGCGGGTCCAATAACACCAACTCCACCCCTAGAGTGGTTCCCTCGGCCAGTGATGATGCTGAAGCTTTTCTTGGCAGTTCTGCCATCTGAAGATAAAATGCATGGTAATTCGTAAGTAGGGAGTAGCTTGGGAAACTCTCGTATAAAGTACCTTCACTGCCATATGTCGACCACCAATCCCGCACGGCCTCCCGAGCGATCGCCAATGCTTCCTGAGTGTTGGTGCCATGCAAGTCGACTGAATTAGGGTCCTTGCCGTTGCTAAAAGAGATAAGAGTGCATGAGAAATCTGGTCGTAAGGTTTGTTGGAACGCTTTCGGGAAAAGCTTACACTCGACGGGAATTGACCATCGCCTTTGCAGCTTTCATACTCCATTCCCTACTCTGGCGGTCATAGTCACGAGACTGGATGCAAGGTCTCATTCAGTCGACACCATTTTTCAGGAGTTGAAAATTCGGACTCCACCTCTTCAGCGTAGTACAATGCAACGTCCCCGCCTCTACCGACGCTCCCGCCACCCCTCCTACCACCTCCATTTCCCCTCCAGTATTTAGTTGCCTCTCTGAGTGACTCCTCTCTCCGTCTTCGGTAATAGGCTGCCATCTCCCTGCACTCCTTTTCCGAAGTCTCGTCGTTGAGGTCTGGCTCCCATGCCGCTCGGCCGCCTTCCTGTCTCCATCCAGCTGGTCGACCCGCGTACGCAGGAATAAACGCCGCGAGGGGATCCACTTCGAAGTCTTTGCTGGCGTTTCGCTTGCGTTCATGAGAGACCTTGGTCCAATCGTCGTTCGTCGATCTGGGAGTGGGAGACGTTGGCAAGGTCCAAGACCCGAAGCTTGAGGACCGCAATGATGCAACGGGTGATAAGGGAAGTGGTGTGATGATTGCTTTTGCGAGGTCATTGCTGCTGCTGGCTTGAGTCGAGATTGGAGAGGATGCCCGTGGCGAACGGAGCACGATTGGGTCTGCCCTATCCAACTCCTGCAGGAGGTACACCAGATCCAGAGCACTCTCGACCGCGAGTTTGGCGGCTCTCAGACAGGTCGTAGCGTCCCTTACTTCGGCATCATCCTGGCACTGGAGGAGTTCAAGGAACCCGACCAGCGCCGTGTTGAATTTACCGCCGGGCGGATCTTTGTCTTGGCTTCCGATGCGGGCGAGCTCACGTCGTATGGCTTCCGCGGGAGATTTGAAAGCCGGGTTGTGGAGGAGTGACGAAAAGTGGGAAGCCGTCAAAGGAGGGAGTAGTTGAGCCAGTCTGGTAGATAATGACGCAACCTTTGTCCATGGATCATTGACGGTGTCTTGTGTCCTAATACCTAGGCCTGGTGGTCTGGCGGACTGCCGGTTAGCCTGCTGCCGGACATCGGAGAGGACAAAGGTCCTCGGTGCCGGAGCGCTTATTCTCGCTGGTGGACTAGTAACGCTTGCCGATCCGGATCTGGCCTTCGTTCTTTTTGGAAGCTTCTGTTTTTCTACCACAGACCAATCCCGCTTCCTCTCCTCGTCGACCGCCTTATCGACGTCATCCAATCCTCTTTCCTCCAGTTCCCGTACGAGTTCTAAACTCATGATCTCTTCGATAACTTTCTCCATGTCTATCTCTCCTGAATCTTCATCTCCATAGTCCTCCAAGACTCTCTGGAGGGTGGCGGGGGACGATTGAGTGAATATGCTGAGGAGGAACTCCATTCCAGGTTTGGCATCGAGGTCGCTGTACGGTGAGGACGATCCAGTTGCGGTGCTTTCTGGGAAAAGAGAGTCGGAGAAACATGACGTGTCCGGTTCGTCGGTGTAGTCTGGTGAATTAGATTGATTGCGTTGATGAGCGCTGGGATCGTCCGTCTTGGCGTCTACGGCAAGCTTTTCTAAATTTTGTCCAAGAGTCTTTAATGATTCCCGTGAAGGGTCTTCTATATCCAGTAGGAGGGCGTAAATGAGAGAGCTGTCCACGTCCGGGTATTCGTTCTAAGCACACGAATGACTAATGAGTGTACTGTCCTCGATCAACGAACCCCCCGCAGTGAGGGAGTCCACACCACACAAATGACGCGGCACGACTCACACAAAGTCTGGCATGTATGGTGTCTAGATCTTGTTCCACATGTTTGACGGGGGTTTTCGCTTTCGCTGTAGAGCCTTTTCTGCGTGCCATGGTGAGTTAGCGTTGGGATGAAAGGATGTGGATCGGACGCTTAGTTCAAAGCGAAACGATGGATGACATAATCACGGGGTTGCCTCGCGGCACCTGATTTTCCCGCCCCCCAAAATGGCGATCTTTGGCCCTCCGCATGAGACCATCGACGTTGGGAGCTCACAGGCCATGTACAAGTGGGTTGAGCGTTCCTCAATGTTGTCGTTTGTCTTTTGGTCCTGAAGCCTAAATAACGTCGAACTTTCTCCGCGTTGTGTGATGTAAGCGGATAGAAAGAAGTTCGCGTGCCTTCTTTGTCATCGCGATTTCGATCATAATTTCTGTTCCAAAGCTCCCACTTTTGGCTTTCAGGCCCTCCCATCCTAGGAGGAATGGAAGTCAGCTTGGCTCGAGGAGGTGACTTGATCTTCAGCAGCGGAGTACAATTAATGTGATTACACGTACCAGTCAGCCTGATGAGCGACCATATGGATCTCTGGGCGGTTAAGCGGCCTGAGCGCTGGCTCGTACTTTGTTCAGGTGCCGCCACGAGCCAGGAATGCCCACCATACTCCGTTAGCAGTGTAAAACCGCCACCACCATTGAACGCAATATCGTCTGCTTTTCAATCTCGGTTCGACCTTGGCCACCGTCCTTGTTTGAATATATAAGCGTCAAATTAGGTGAGCCGTCTCAGAGGCTGAAGTTTCCGCAGGGGGCGCGGTAATAATCGCCCGCTCGCTATGACGGTCCGGCCCGTTACCAACACAAGATACTTCCGACTTGGCTACTAGAATCGCTTGCACGGCGATGTCAAGCAATGAAGGGGCGCCAAGGGGACCGGAGAGAGGACTGGTCGTGGTGGGTCACGGCTGTTTCGGTCCAAGTCGCAATTTCTTACGGGCAAAGTCGTTTCCATCCAGGACGAGGCGTACCGAGCTCTTGAGAGAGACCAATTCGACTGTTGAAGGACTGTTTCCTTCCTAATGAGCAGAGGCGTGCTGGAGGTTACGGTATTGTGCGACCAGCGCACCTTCACGCTTCCGCTTACCTTCCCGCGTGGATCGCGTCGCGTCTTCCTAAACTCGTGGCGGTCAAGCAAATCAAAATATCCGCCGTAGATAACGTGCTCGATTTGAAAAGGGTGGGTTCGTCACTTACCCGCGCGCCAGAACACTCCCGTCGTGCACGTCATACTTCGCAGGCTTTCACGAAAGAGGTGCTGGTCTGGTCCAGGCTTGAAACGCGCTCAGGGATCGCCCTTTTTTTTAGGATTCTACGCCGACTTCTGAAAATCCTGGGGCATGGCTAATCTCGCCCTGGGAACCATATGGAAATGTGAGCAAATTCAGCCATGGACGACGGCTCGAAGTGCCCGAAAAGCTATCCCTGGTGAGTCTAAATTTAAGTGTATATCTGTGTAGCTTATAGAAGCGTTGCGCAGGGTTTACGTTACTATAAATGCATTGGCGCTTCTTCGCCTATTAAACCCACCGGTGTGTCATGGGGATATTAAATCCGTCAGTAGAGATCCAAGTGTCGCACAGGTTTCAAGCTGATCACGTTTATGATTCAAGGCAAACGTCTTTTTACCGGGCCGTTCTCCGTGACTTTAGGTTAGCACGACTTCACGAAGATGTCTGTTTCGGAAGACTGGAGCCGTCGACCGGATTCAAAGGGTCCATCCGTTGCTGCAATCCGGAACTTCTCAATGGCCTTCCGCGAACTCCAAACAGCGACGTGTACGCTTGGGCCTGGTTAGTTGGGAGGGTGGTATATGATTCCTCCATGTGTATAGTTTTATCCTGAGAGCCCCCGTTCGCCCTAGATCATGACCGGCGAGCTTCCATATGAAGATGCTCGAGCCGACTATGTGATCATGCGCCAGATCTTCGAAAGTCCTCGCCCTCAGGTTGACGGAGAATCGCAGCTTAGTGATTGCCTCCAAGTGTGGGAGTTGATGACGAGATGCTGGGCTGCAACGACCGACGAGTAGCATGTGTCCGACTACGGTTAAGTTTCCGGTGAATCTCGTTTTACTCGCACCCGACTTGCCGCTTGATCCGACTGACTTCAACCGACAGCCTCGTTGCCCTCCCACTCCTCAAGATACCCATGATCAGACGCGCTCTGCTGCGCTATTGGAGAATCTTGGTGATCTCGAGGGTTGGAAAGGCAACTACCAGGAAGGCCTTGCATTCCTGGAACAAGCATTGGGGCTAGGCGAGCAACAGAGGAGCATCTGAGGAATCGCCAGCGTTCTTCAAAAGCAAGCCTCGATATCATATCGCCACTCCTACCATGACAAAGCCCTTGAAGCCGCGTCAGCTGTCTTGGAGATGTTTAAAAGGATAGGCGACCCTCTTCGGACAGCCGAGTCTCTATACCTAATTGGCTGCGCTTTAACAGTGCAGTCCAAAGAGGCGGATGCGGAACGTTTCCTCGATCAAGCCCTTACTTATTCCGAACTCAAGGAAACGAAGTGGGCATCGTTCAATACCTCGAGAGAATTGGCGAAATTCACCGACGGGGGTCGCGCCATGAGCAGGCTTTGGCTACCTTGGACGAAGCCATAGACCTCGCTGTGGTGACAAGCTCGGAGAAATTAAAGCACTCAATATCCTTGGGATGGCACATCTTGACGATGGTGACCTAACCAAAGCAGCTTCGATTCTCTCCGAGGTATGCGATTCGTCACGGAGGATCGGATGGGAGTACGGTGTTTGTACCGCCCTATGGGACCTTGGCACAATTAAGATGAGAGAGAATAGATACCAAGAAGCAGAAGCATTGCTCCAAGAGTCCGTTTCTGTAGCCCGAAGGATCAAAGCTCCGCGGAGAGTAGGCCAAGTGCTTAGTACCTTGGGACGATGCCTTCGCTCATGGGATAGGATCGACGAAGCTACCAAAGCCGTAGAAGAAGCTTTTCAGCGTACCAAGAAGTCTCACTCGTCCCTGAATCAGCTGAAGCCACCTCTCCTGTCGCCGAGATGAAGCGCGACCAAGGTGCAAGAAGGGATTCGCTGGTATGGTACGACGCCGTCGCCCAGTATCGTAAACTTCGGGACAAGCCCCAGGTTTTAATATGCTTGGGAAAGAAGGCGGAGATCCTAACGGAAACAGAAGACCACGATGAAGCAGCGCTGAACTTGAGGGCTTCCTTGATACTGAATCGGGAGCTCGGATACGACGTTTATGGGAACCGAAGCCATCTGAGCAAGATTCCGAAGACCATCATGAAGTGGGAGAGTCGAAAACATTTAAGGTCGGGATCATTCGGAACTCAACAGGGATTGCCTTTGTTATGCGACGTGCACAAGCTTCAACGACGCCTCCCGCAGCTTAGAAGCACTGGCCTTAATTAAGCGGGACCTCCGGATTGGCGAAGGTGATCCTTCACCAACTCTCTGGTGGAAACGATGAAAACCCACACACCCCCGCTCGCAACTCGCCTACTTACATATTTATTCTCCGCATGTACATCCGTCTTATTCTTCCTAATACACGTATGACGCTTCGCCAACTCTTCCACTCAGTTCGTCCCTCCGTCTGACTGCACAAGCTGTGTTGCTGGAGCTTACCACCTAGATTGTCCGTTCAGAACGGACCCACAGGTTTAAGCGCCAAATTGTGTATAGTCCCAATGTCCGGGCTTCATTTACATGAACGGACACGGACTCGGAGGGAATGGGCCGACACGCCGCCTGTGACGTCGCCCGTACGATGACATAATCACGGCGCCTCGCGGCACCTAGGTTTCCCATCTCCTAAAAAGGCTATATTTGGTCCTCCAAACGGCCATCGACGTCGAGAGTTCGTGGTTCATATATGTTTGAATTGAGGTTTTCTCGATGTGATCGTCTATGTTTCGGTGCTGGCCATGGACGCTAACCCCGAAACACCTTTGTGCGTGTAAGCGAATTGAATTCCGCACTTTCGGTCGTATTTTCTATATATGCTCTCTATCCCAATTTTGGCTCTCCGTTCCTTCCACTAGCTGCTAATAGGCACTTTCTCGCCGCTGGTCTGTATTTACTGCTGCCGGACGGCATGCGAGTGTCAGCTTATGATTACGACGGTCGCTGATAAGGAAAGTTGAACACCGAGCGAGTCGCACCTTGCGTTTCGCTAACAAATACTACGACACCTTATTATAAATCCAAGTAGCCTGATTGGCTCCTGTTTGCAATCTTCCTTGTGAAGAAGACGGGATTGGTGATATTGCTGAACCCGACATCATGGTGTGCCAACACGACGGGAGGTTCTTAACGATACGGGAGCCCCGAGCATTACACTTACCCAATTTTACGAAGATACAATATTAGGGGACGACGAGACACTAACTTCTTGTGTTTGAACTACTCGCCTTCCCATTAGAGTTGTGTGGGGTCGCCGGGGGCCGGAGCCCAGCATCTGTCTTCGAGCTACAAAACAAGGCCAGTGAAATGCCCCGGTCATCGGTCAGGTAGCCCGCAAGACTGTTCAAACCCTGATATATTTAACTATATATCAATGTGGAAACTCGGAAGTTGAGTACATGCCCTGTTTAGGATATTGTTAACCAACCCACCTCGTAGCTAAGCGCTTGCCTAATTTTAGCCCGGTAAGCTACATAGAACGAATGTCTCGCCCTGATAAATTGGGCTCGAGCGAAGCGAACCTGCTGTGCCGGACACCGGTTCCATGGTACCACACCGCGACCGGGTCACCCGGGACTGGAAACGAAGATCTTCGTAACAGCCGCGTATTCAACAAGCTTGCTTCGGAGGTTCGCTCCATGTTTATCGGACTAGTCGTGACGCCTGTTGCCCAAACGACGACTACACTGCTCATCACATGCTATAATATAGGCTTCTGGCCTCGTTAACGTTGCGAGTTGGGCATTGTATAACGAGGTTGTGAATATATGCATCACTTTAACTGGCAAAGGTGCACGAGCCTCCCAGCGTCATCGAGCTCTTCCGAAATAACTCCATGCTCTGCGTACGGGGTATCTGTTTGCGCAGCTTGTATAGCCTTCTCACCGAGCTCTTAGCTAAGACGATCGTTTGCCTGCTGAGATCCAAAACCGTTTGCCTACCTCCCCCGCGCTTCAGGCCTAGAGTGTTCCACACCAATTAGACTCTGTTGCTTCTGATAGATTTTTCCAGTTTATAATCACTCAAACCTACACGTCCCCGCCTACGTGGTTAAGCGTGAAGGGGGGAAGACATGTCAACTTGTCTCCGCCGCAGCACCGAAGGGATACTAAATCAATCCGGAACCGGGTTAGAGGAAAAGAATTTCAAATTTATCGACTCGCTTGAAAAGAAGTGGACTTGATCAAAAAAGTGTCGGACGTGCTAAGCGTTGTATATCGAGCACCTGGACCTTCCAAGGGCTATTGCCATTTGCTCCAGTGTGTATGCACTCAAGAACAATCCATCCGGTTGGAGAGCCCATACGAGCCATAACGCTTTAGAAGAAACTCCTATCGACCTTATTGCACAACCTCCAGATACGAGGGCATGCCAAAGGGGGAGAAGAACCAATATTCCTGCCAACTGTTCACGGAACCGCCGCAATGCCTCAATGACTTGTGGGATGCTCTCAAGTGATATTTGGACGCAGCTGTGGTCTGATACTCCCACAAGCCATTAGTTCCATCCATTGGATACGCGTAGTCGAGAATCGAGAGGGGGGGAGGGCCGAAGTAGGATACACATAACACTGGCTCCTCGCTCGACGCACGATCGTCCTTGGCACATCTCCCGTTTGGGTAGCTGATAGCGTTGGTAGAACCCATCCATAGGTACCGAAACAGATCTTTCCCGATTGGAGGCTTTTCATTTCCTCCCTCCGTGCCTTTGGGCGGGATGTGTTGGCTTCCCAAACCCATTCGAGGCAGCGCGTCCGATGGGGGTGGCTATGTGATAAGACAAGGATTATTTGGGCTGAGATATAACAACTCTTTCTGGAGTAGGCTCATCACAAAGCCTTGGAGAAGATTGTGCCAGAAGGGAAAGAAGTGATGGGAGGGTGGTAAAATTGTCCTTTTGTGATCAAAGATTCGCGCGCTGCCTTTCGCCCTCCCGACGCGTATTCTTCTCGTAACACCTCCCGCCTCTTGGAGCTACTATATTCCGTTATTTCTGAAAAAATCAATCGGGACGATTGTAGCATACACATACCCACAACGGGGAGAGAAGGATCTCTCAAACGCCGCTAGTAACGTCGCGCAGTTTCCCGATTCGCTTTGAGGCTAAAAGATTATCCACGGTGTCTAACATCCTGATCTACACGCTTATTTTATTGATTGCTCCACCGGTTCTTCCTCGCAGTGCTCCAAAGGGTTTTTTCAATGGGCTCTATTGTCCGGGCTTTAATGACGAAACCCTCCTGGCGTCTTCTGGGAGGGAAGGGGTTTTTAAATGACGGGATGTACGGCATGGCGCCCGCGAAGACGTCCGGACAGGACTGTATTGGGTCGATGCCCGTATCGAAGGCTCCTGACCGACTCCGCTATCAAATTGTGAACACAAAAGGAGGTGGAGAGTGTTCATTTCGTGACTGACGGAGAAACATTTGAGCAGTGAGAGGGTTATTGGAAGTGGGAGTCGAAAGTCTATTATTCCTCTTCTTCACAAAGGGAGAAGTCCGTCGTCCATGGATATTGTGATTTATGACGTCGGTAGGTTAACCCCGGACGGGTCCATCAATCGCGAGGCTTTCCGGCATTGCGCGCTCAAATTTGGAGTCTCGACGTGACGTCTGACCCGGCTTCTGGAGACCATGCTGGGTTCTCTCGCTCTCACCCTCACTTGGTGGCGACGGTCCAAGCGCTGTGCGAATTTCTCACACAGTCCGCGTTCGGACGGACCCGAAAGCTTTTTTTTTCTCGAGCGAGAGCTTCCCAGACTCCGAGGTCTCGCTCGAGCCTCCTCGAAGCGAAATTCTCCTTCGACAAGTTATGGTTACGGTGGCTTGCCGAGTCGTCCCTACTCGCCCTCGACTTCGATGGCTTCACCCTTTCCAAATCGAAAATTCAATGACCAATCCAGAGACATCGATCGGTGCGATCTTTGCCACGATGGTCCATCGAAGCTTTCCCACTGCACCTTCGGGCGATCTTAATACGATTTTCTTGACTACTTGCCTAGAGCAGCCACAACAACATCCTCTCGGCAACCCTGCGTGTAACTGACGCAGCCGATACCGCTTGGCTGGGAAAATTTCCGGAACTCTTTTTGAAGCGAAGCGCAATCGCAGTGGCAACGCGGTCTCTTGACGGTCCTTTGGTCTCGTCCCGTGTGCACGCCACACGGAGGGGTTTTTCCCCCCCTCATCATTTCCATCCACACGTTTGGGGGAGGTGTATGTATTATTTACCTTGGTGAAGCTCCTTCCGAGAATAATGTATCGCCGTTGCGTGGGGTTTTTGTTGATCTCCTCTCAATCTCCCCCTTGGCTGCGCGCAACGTTTAATTCCATGATTGTGATAATACACAAACACTGGTTTCACGCCCTCGTGCTGTGCTTATCGGTTACAGCACTGGTATTATTTTTTATTTCTTTCTTTTCCGGGTAAGCGGTCTTATCGCGCGGGGAGCCCTTTGTAGCCGGTGTCCCCTCCCCTGTGAAATTCGTCCGCGGCAAGGGCCGAAGACAGGAGTACTTGCATCCGCTTTAGGAAAGTGACGTGGTCAAGGGGTCACCCGCCCTCTTACCTCCTCTGCTGATAATATCCCGACAATGCAGCACCTTCAGCTCTGCATTGCCAATAATGCCGTGAAATTAGCCACGCTCGGTAGCAAAGCAAACTATTGGCGGGTCACATGCATTGCCCCGTCGCTGACGTCGATGTTCCGGTTGTTCAGCGAATAGTGGCAGGCCGAAGTGTAGCCTCCGAGCGTTCCATGACAACCAGCCAAGTCTCTTTCCAAGGGTTGTCAGTCTCACACATGGTTATCAAGAGGTGGCTCAAAGTGGCGCTCAGGATCGCTGGTTCGTGATAACAGACAATCGAAGAGAGAAAAAAAAGAAATAAAATCATGGGTTTATTGATTAGGTAGAAATCACCCTGATCATGGAGCTGATAGAGTGCGAGTGTAGGGGGTAAAGGGGAATAAATCGAGGTCGCCGGAAACGCAAGCCTCAAAAAAACCGAAAGGAGAACAGAAAAATGGAAGCCTCGAGTAATGGTACCAAGGAATTTCGATAACAAGTAGTAGCAATATATGTGCAGCAGAGAATATACAGTGAGAAAAAGGAGACGGAAGCACGGGTGGTAAAACATCGACAGAGGGAATAAATCATGAGAAAAAGGTTATGAATCTTGTAGAGAGAATTGACCGGAAAATGCGCGTTATTTCAACGCGTATCTGGTAATAGTAGGGGCGTAAGATGAATGAGAAGGAAAAGGTGAACGGGACCAAAGGAGTGGGTATGTGGGATGGAAGTGGTTCATGAGCTGTAAATAGAAGAGACCGATTGATGGAGAGCCAAAAACGTCAAACGGCGACGTCAGCATTATTGGACAACAAAGGGGGGAAAGTGGAAACAGACGAATGAGGCAAAGAGGAAGATAATGCTGACCAGTAAGAGAAAAAAAAACATTGTGCATGCGAACGAAGGCGGTGCGTACGGTACGATGATCGTTTGCGGTAATAGATTATTTCATGTGAAGCCGGAGCCGGAAAAAGAGGAAAACTGAGAGGGTGATAGAGACACAAGGCCAAATCTTGGGAGTCGAATGCGTTCCGAAATAGGGAGAATGAGAGGAGGGGGCGGAAGACCAAATAGAGGCAACATGAACAAAGAGGAATGAAAAAAAAGAGGCAATTTGAAGAACGAAGTCGAGGCCCAAGGCGATTTAGGGTGTAGTAAAAATGGCGATGCGAAAAAGAAAAAGGAGGAATAGAGCGGAGTTGGCCGTTAGTACGGCCCTTCGCTGGGTCCAGGGTGTCCCCTCCCGTAAGGATCGTGTCTTGGGTCCGGATGGGCGGGGTCGGACGAAGGGAGATGTTGCGGGTGTAAGCTAGGGTGGTGCGGGATGTGACTTTGAGGAGGAGGGATTGTCTGATATTGTTGTTGTTCCGGGGCGGGTCGTTGCTGCTGTTGTGCGCCGTACGGATCAGACCGGGCGCCGCCGTACGATTCGGAGCGAGCAGGAATATACGACGAGGGCGGCGGTTGGGCGTCCGTCCTCTGAGACTGCGAAGGACCGGGAACCATGTATGGATCGGACGACGCAGGCGCAGAGTAAGAAACCGAGCGTTGAGGATGACCGTAAGCAGCAGCAGGATGAGCTTCAGGGCGAGATTGAGGCACCGCAGCGCCATAGACAACGTTCCTCTGACCGCCGTACATATCCGGACGGCTCGTCGGAGGGTAGTACTCTCGCGACGGGTCGTACCCGCCGACGCTTCGACCAAGAGAAGGTGGGGCGGCGGGGGCGTACGAATCACGATGCGACGGCCCAGCAGCAGAATACGTCGAGCTCTGTTGATACGACTCCCAAGACGTCGTCTGTGTTTGTTGGACGATGGGAGCACCCTGCTGCGCGTGTTGCTGTTGTTGCTGCTGAATGGACCCCCGTTGCTGCTGCTCCTGCGCCGGATCCCGACTCAAGCTCTCAAGTTCAAAGACAGATGGCAGTCCTTGAGCCGACGAACCACCAGGACCGCCACCACCACCGATAGTAGTCTGACCATACGCAGAGGGCTGGTTCGACTGCGTACCAGAAGGCTCTTGAGCATAAGACTGGCGATGAGAGGCACCACCACCGACGTTTAGAGGCGTCAACAACATGCTTGATTGATGCAAACGATGCATGGAATTGGCTGCAGCAGCAGCAGCAGCAGCAGGTGGAGGAGACGCGGAGTACTGTTGCTGCGAGTGCGCTTGGAAGTGCTGAGTTTGCGTTTGCGGAGCTGAGCGAGGTGGGGAGGGCGTCGGGACGCCGATCGCGTGCTGGATATGAGTCTGCTGCTGCATGTGCGACGGAGGCGATTGAGTCTGCTGGGCGCTCGGCTGCAACGGGAACGGCAGAGGGTTCGAATGATGGGACGAGTAGGACGTCGCGGGAACGAGCGGGGGCGGGCCGCCAGATTGCTGTCCCACTTGGGAAGACGACCCAGCACCATACGCACCAGATGGAGGCCACGAAGGTTGTCTAGGATGATGACCCGACGACGAAGCATGCAAAGGCATTCCGGGGGGTACGGCGGGTCCCGGACCAGGCAAGTGCGAGACGTGCGGCGCGACGACCGTCGTGGGGGATATCGGCGCCTGGTGCTGAGCTGCCACGGACGAAGGAGGAGGCTGCTGCCAGAACTGCATCGATTGGCCTTGCGAATCCATAGACATTGGCGGCAACTGGCCCCCAGAGGAAACGAGAGCCGGGGGGCTCGTGGTATGGGCGCCATGAAGTCCCAACGGTTGCTCCGTCGAGCCGCCCATCGGACCAGAAGGCATCGTCACCGACGCGCCCAGAATCCGCTGAGTGGAGGATGGTCCGGGCTGGTCGGCGAGATCGTCTCCCTGGGTATCCTCGTCCGAACCTCCCGACCCGCGTCGATCCATCATACCAGCCGCCTGCTGCAACGCGTAATCGTCCATCGAGACTCGTCTGCTAATCTCCAACTGCTGCTGCTGACGGGACGCCTGAGCCATTCGACCCCCATACTCCTCCGGCATATTCGGACCACCAGTCGCGTCATCCAAAGACGGTATCCTATGAAGCGCCGGTTCGGTGGCCCTTCTTATCTTCCGCTTTGTTGCGCGCGACGACGAAGCAGGGCTCGTCGAAGGCCCCGCTACCGGGCTCCCATTGTCCTCGCCATCTGCCTCTTCCTGGTGATCACGGGCAGCAGCGGCACGCGCCTGCTCTCTCTGCGCCTGTTTCCTTGCCCTGCGCATGTCCTTGAACTCTGTTTTACCCCCCAATCATCGTTCACAAGTCCAGAACGAGGACAAAAGGCACACACGCAAGGCCCCGAGGAATACGTTTTAAGTAAAAAAAAAATTCAGAGATAAAAAGAGAGAGAAATGAACGTCAGCAATGCGGTCTCGGTGGGAAAAAAAGAGCCAATTCGTGAGAGTCGAAAGGGAACGAAACGAGCAGGAGAGTTTCGGGATAGGGGAAGATTGTGAGAGAGGGGGGGGGGGGAGTATGAACGCGTCAAGGCATGATGCGTTCGGGCAACACGCATGCAGCAAAATTGAGGCGTTCCTCCCCCAGCCAAATGAGGAATGTGAGATGAGACCGGATCACGCGCTTGACGCGAGCTGTGGGTCGGCGACGGTGGAGGGGGAAGTGAGGGGAAGGGGGAGGGGGGCGAAATAAATCCTGTTCGAGGGAAAATTCGAAGGTAGACTGGAAATGGGAAACCGGCTGCTCACCTCCTGGAGTGCGCTTCTGTCCATGCCGCTGCATCGAGACATGAGCATTGAGATGATTGAGAGTTCCATAAGCTTTTGTACATCCCGGAAAGTTGCACGCGTATAGACGTTCGATTTCGTCGAATTTTCGCCTCGGACGCTTGCGCATGGCATTTCCCGGTAAAGAGACGAAGGAGTACTGTCTTGAGGAAGGCTGGTCGCTTCCTGGGGAGGATATTGGGTAATGTATGCGAGGATGGTAAGGTAGGTTTGGAGCGGTCAGAGTAATAGAGCCTTGAGGAGGGGACTCGGGTGGAGAGATGACTGGTGGTGGACCTGGAGCGGACTGGGGGACTGCTGTGAGGTCGTCGGCGAGCTGGTCGACTTGGTCGTTCGGGTCGTCTGGAGGACCTGAAGGGGGATTCGGAGACTGGACTGGGGGCGAAGGTTGATTTGGATTCCAACTGGGAGGGTTGGGGTGGTGGACCGGGGAGAGATGCCTCTGCTGGAGATGGTAGGATGGGTGATAGTTGTGTTGTTCCCCCCAAGAGGTATTCTGACCTGGGGGAGCGGTTGGATATGCGACTTGATGTTCTGGCGGGGGAGAAGGACGAGGGTAGTGTGACGAGGAGGAGGAAGAAGAGTAGGGCGGCGGATAGACCGCGCCAGCATTGAAGTCTTGGGTGTTTCCAGTTGACGGTGTGGGTCGGTCAAGATTGGAATTCTGCTGTGGGTTGGGGTGTGAAGGAGGGATGATGGGCTTGACTGGAGAGGAGGAGTTGCGAGGAAACGGATTTCTGTCGTTCGAACTGTTCGAGCGGCTGTCTGTTGATGAAGCTGGCGATGGGGGTTGGTAATGTTGATGGTGGTGGTGGGATTGATGATGAGACGGAGGATATTGGTGGTCCGCCATCGGGACCCAGACGGTGAAAAAGAGAGCAGCACCCGCTACGAGAGCAGGAGGGATCGAGAGGCAAAGCTCGGACAGACTAACTTGAATGGTACAAGTACCAACTCGCCGACCTGCCATTCCTCGCTGACATAACCCATATCCAGTGCTTTGGTGTACGATCGCATTTTGAACCCACAACCAGCGCAAATACCCAAATAACTAATTTTATTTTCCCATACAAAAATTATATAAAAATATATAAAATAAAAATCACTGAAATTTCACCACTCACTCCCCTCCCCTCTCTCATCGTTCATCATCATCTGCAACACATCCGGCCCGTGTATATATATTTTTTTTTCATCGATGTTGCGATGCACATCCCCAATTCAAGGTCACGCAGAACAGCCTTACTCGGGAAGCTCCACTCTACGGCCGGTCAAGGTCCACCATCCACGCAGTCGGAGACTCTTGCTTATTTCGGCAACCTGTCATTGATCTGAGAGAAGTGTGTGCGTGTGTGCGGCAACAGACAGAGCTTTAACCTCGACACCCTCCACCATTCCACTTACTCGACAAGGCATTTCGAGCGCTGATAATTGTTTGCTTGCTCGAAAACAGCAGTCGTCGTCGTTCCTTCCTCTCCCCGGCCTTTCAATTTCATCCCTCGGTAGATGAAAAGGCCAGCTCGCTCGCAATTCCTCACTCTTGCCGGGCCCGGAGATCTTTCCAGCCTCAGTCGACAATCCGCGGCCAACCATCTGGAAGGCAACGACGCACCACGCACGCACGCACGATCCAACTTCGCTTCGCCTTCCCTTTACCCATATCCCTTCGATTCGGTCACACACGCCAATACACATTTAAGCTCCCCCCCCCCCCCCCAACCGGCCAACCAACCAACTGGCTAGAATAGCGACAACTACCCGGAGCTTCCGGAATACCCGCTCCTCCCTCTCTACTCTTCCCTCTCAGACGCCGATGATACATTACCGAAGACATTTTACCACCGCCCATCCCTTTCCGGCACTTTCGAGACATATGGGCAATTTCGACACAAGATTCTTCCCCGGTGGTGTGGCTTCTAATTCCAAGATGAAATCGTTGGCCCGGTGAACAAGCGGCTGGCCTTCTCTCGTGGGCCGTGGCTTGTAATCTTGACTCCCCAAGGGCGCTTAACATTAAGATACACCTCCTCGTTCTCGCGCCTTGCCGTCTACGCACCTCGACAAAATTTATCAACTGACAAAATTTTGTGATCAAGGCCTGTGTGTAAACCCATATTTAGTAATGTCACCTTACAGCCTCACACCACCCGCGATCGCTGTGTACATGCTGTACTCTCTTTTTTTATTTTGTTCAACTTTTTCCGAATGCATTTACAACGCTGCCTGCTTTTGGGCTGTACCATTCGGCTAACTCCCCGTGCCGTATTCCGACTGCGGACGGGCCCAGAAGATAACAACAATAAGAAAACATTGTCCATTTAAAACAATTCTGCTTTGGGTTTTCGAACCCAAGTCATTCCGGGCATTTCCGGTCAGACATACCATACAGTCTCGTCGAAGGCCCTGCAATTGCACCTGGTGGATTCTTTTTGTTAGAATTCAGTTTCGCCGCTTTTTACCTTTTGCAATCCTCCTCTTCCCTTCACCGCCTCTCTCTTTCCGATCTGTCGGTTAGTGAAGAGAGAGCGGAGAGAAGTATAGAAGTATTCGAAAGGGAAGCGCGCTTCACAAAGGGTCTTGGCCTTGGGAGGAATGACAAACATTATTTCTACGCAGAGAGAGGGAGAGCTCTCCACCCCACCCCACCATGGGTTTCCCCAAATCGAGGGTATCGAGGGATTGGTGTTCTGTTTTAGACTTGGCAATGACTTCTTCTTTGAAACCTCTTTCCGGTGCAGCAGCCACATTGACATCTATCTTCGCGTGGGTTTAGGATGCCCGTCCTCGGGACTCCATTCAGAAAGAAAAAAACGAAGACGAAAAACCCTTTCCCTCCCTTGCTTTTTCGTTTTCGGGGTTCTCCCCTAAGCTGTGATGTAGCTTTTCTCACACAAAGGTCTTCCCTAACAAACCCGCCCGCGTGATCTAATCCTCCGAGAAAAAGAGCGCGCTGAAGATTTTGTTGCCCCGGTGTCGGTTGCAATAAGGGGAGGGGAGGGAGCAATAAACGCCGAGTTGGGTTATCACGGACCAAAGATACCTGTCCTCGCCACGCAACGGACGGCCAACAAATCTCTCTAAGCCTCGAATCTCGATTTCGGGGAGGGAGGCGCGCAAAGGACGAGTTTCAAGTTTCGGGTGATGTTGGCGGAAAACAAAACTTGAATGTGGAGAAGTGAATCCAATCCTCTGGTCGCACCCGCGGCCGGCCATTCGGCGTTCCTGATTCCTCTTCCCTGTAGGTTTTCTTTCTCTCCAACTTGTTATGAAGTCACACGAGACTAAACCCGATTAGGCAGTAATGTGATGAAAACCCGTTACCCACAGACCCCAAACGCGTGACATGACGTAGGCGGATTCTCCCGACTCCATCTTTCCAGGGCTCACCTCCTTCTTTGGAGGCTTTTCGTATTCCTTCTCGTTGTTCTCCGTCTTCCCATTTGACCCTTTCCAGACTCTCTTCTGGGTGGGTATTTTTTTCTTCTCCTTTTTTTTTTTTAGGTTCTGCGTTTCAGCTTGGTCGTTTTGGATTGCGAACCCTTGTATCCGAGACATAACACACGTCACCTCCCTTCGAGCTGTCCCCCCCGGTTTCGGAAACCTCCCTCGCATCCCTGACTTCGGTGCATGGAGCCACTGATCACCAAATTCGGGCAGCTGGGGAGGCAGGTTCGGCGTCCTCGTCTCCTCTCACGGAGCGGGCAACACCCTCCCCCCCAAATTTATCTGGCGTTCTGTGACCCCCTCGGAGAAAAAAACCTTACGTTTTGACTTCCCGGGTATGACAGGCTTCGGCCGTTAACTTTAGGTCCCGTTCGCTTGTGGGCGTCAAACACGGAACTTGTGAGTTGGAAGCGATCGCCCATCATTTTCTCACGGTTTGAACCTCCGCATTAGGCAAGCACCACGTGGGGGACGGCACCTCCCACACCCCCCGATTCCGCGCTCTGGGCCGTCCTGTGAGCGCCCGGAAACACGGTCAACCCGCTTGAGAAATTATTCTTCTTTGACAGGCGATCCTCTCCCTTCCCTCTCTTCCTTGTCACTGCCCTCTTCCTGCATCCAGACATCTCCGGGATTTTAGGAATAACGAGAACAACAAAAAAAAAAAGATGCACCTTCCCGTCCGAACGTGGATATGATCCACGACAAGATTCCCCGTCTGTGAAGGTTGGTCCCCCCCGAAGAAGGATACAAACGAATCCCAAGCGCTCCATTCCCGCCCCCCTCCATCACCATCAAGGGACGACCCAAAAAGACCCAAGCAACCTTTTACTCCGAAATACTCCAAAACAAGGAAGGAAACCCGAAGGGTTGAGATAACGAAAAAAAGGTCCCTTCGGCACACTCAAGACCGAACACGGACAAAAAACCCATCCCTTTGCAAAATTACTTTTTTTCCAAGCCCTCGCCCGACCCCCCGAGCCCGCGACGTCACGAGTAGAACGAAGCAACCGGGAAAGTAAATCAAGTATGCCGTTTTCGAAAATCAAAAGGGAGTGAGCGAGGGAATAAAAAGAGAACACCCGAGTCCTAGACATGTTCTCCAATTGACCTTTTCGGCGCTCTCCCGAGACATTGTATACTTTATTACCCCATCCCGTTATGTCGATCATCATGTAAAAACCGGAAAGAGTGGAACAGCCTGGACGTTCCACGAATGGGGACGGCTTGCGAGAGCCACTATCGGCCACTCGACCCCTGGAATCGCACATCACCTCGCGCTCCGGTCCCCTCAAAAGCCGCAATCGCTCAGTGCGAGAAAACATTTTTTTTTTTTTGCGTGTGCTGGCTGGCTCCTTCAAACCCCATGGTCGAGACACAAGAAAAAAGACTCTCTTCAAGCGAGATTACTTTTTTATTTTACGTTCGGCAAATGGGCAATGGGGCGGGCGGGCGATTGCAGGTGATACGGGAATGAGATGGGAAAGAGGAAGAATAAATTATGTATTGGAGCCAACACAGTCTTCTGGATCGAACACACGGAGTCCAAAAGGGACCTTTATCGCCTCCCGAATCCGAAGCGCGTGAACCGAGGAGGAGGTGGGGGGGTCAGAATACCTGTCGTTCGAAGCAATAGCCGTTCGTCGGATACAGTGTAAATCCGGCCAGGGGGGAAGTGAAATCCGCATTCAAAGCGCGAGACCTTTACGTTGAATCCCCGCTTGTCGCTTCTGGATCGAACGGAAGTTTGAACCAAGCGGATCGCTCACCGAGTAAAAGAAGCTCCTCGGGAATGAGTTCAATGAGCAGCAAAGCGATCTGCCTCCTATGTGACCCACCGGCGCCCAAGTTTCGGGATCCAGTCCCCTAGAAAGAAAAAGCTTGGTCCTTTCCGACGATCAAATGGTCTATCGTTTGAATTGGTTTCTTAGAAAGGATGGACTGGCCCAGAGGACGATCAAAAGCAAAGCGTATCCCGAGGTTATACTTGGTACTGGGCTCCGCTTTACGCGGGGACGTAGAACAAATTCCTTTCATAGGGTTTTTGTCCTCGAAACGCTCCATCCCCAAATGCCGTGGATCACCACCCCCACCATTATAGGAAAAAGACGATCTCATGACTCCCCAAACTAAGGATATGAGCTCGAAGCTGGGACAAGTTTCATATGGTCAAATTTCCTCGATGTCGAGCAAACTCGCCGGAGGTCCGAGGGATCGAGGGAAACACAGTTCAGCAAGCCAGCACGAAGCCGTGTTGTTTCGGAGCAGGCAAAAAGCCCATTCTCGGCTTTTGAACGGCTCTTATTGTGCAGTGCACTTGAGTGCGCTGTCATCGGAGAACTCCGAAAACAAGGCGCGGTCCATGCGTTGCGCTCGAATCTTGCGCATATATGATACTTCCCAAATGGGGGATGTACGAACCCACGGATAAATTCATGTGAAGAGAACCGACGTATATTATAGATCGAAGGAGGGAAAAAAGAGGTTCATAACCCCCCAAAAATTCGTCCGGAAAAGCAAATTCGGTTCATCTCAGCTCAATCGATGACACGTATACCTCGCGTAACCTCGAGTTTACAGCAGAGAAAGGCCGAGATAGGAGGTCGAAATAATAATAACAACTCTCTCTCTTCATGGCAAAGCAGTTCATGAAAAGGGAAAAGAACGAATTACATTGAAGCGAAACGGAAACCTCGTGCGGCCACAAACGACCTTGAGAAAAAAGGGAGATAACCTTTGGTCACATCGACGCTAGAAGTCCCAGTTCCGGAGCGAAGCACATTTGCGCGTGCAGCCTAGAACCACGAAAATCCCACATACGTCCATACTTCACGAACGGGGCGGTGTAACCCTCAACGTTGATTGGGCGAGGCTCCCGATGTGGAGCCTTTCGGAACCCCCGCAAGAACGGGATCACTAAGCGGTCCGAGAGAGCGGAGAACTCTGAATTATGAGTAAAAGGGAGGGGGGGAGGCACGAAAAACACAAGGAGCGTTGCTCAAAGCTTGGGATGGAAGAGACTCGCTTCATCAAGAATTCCCAAGGGATGTGAAGAGCCTTGAGAGTGGAAAAAGCATAATGAAGAGCTTCAGGATCGACCATTGTGAAGAAAATGGAAAAAGTGGACGGCATGAGTCTCCCGTCTTGCAGGCACCAGATACAAGGTTTTCTGAGCACGAGTGCCATGGAAGCGCCAATATGAGTGCGACCTATTTTAGCACATCGCCGGCGGAGGTTTTGGTTAGGGAACAGGCCTAGGGTCAACGACGCCAGCTGCGTGAAATAGCCCGCGACCCAGACGGCCACCTGCAATGTTCGCTTGCTCATAGTTTTTGCAGTGGCACAAAGGGGGACATAGTAGGCCTACACGCACAACCTTGAGGCACGTGCGGAAAACCGCTCAGTCCACTATACACTGAGGGGATACTCAAACTCGGCCCAGACCAGCATTCAGAAGGCGGCGCGATTGTGTTCAATGTCTGTGATGTCCTGGGGGTTGTCCAAAGGCATCCCAGGAGCGTGGAAAGGGCGCCCCCGATTTCAGCGTCTAGAAGATGTAAACAAGAGATTCGATTTCAGACCGCACCCGCACCTTAGTCGCATTCCATCGTGTCCAGCCCGGCTCACCAGCGTTACTCACCGACTGAAGCCCCTGTGATATGGAGGACGAGTGAGGCGTGTAGCAGAGTCTTCGCAGATGTTGGTGGGAGTCGGGGACTTTTTTTTTCATTTTTTTTTACCGATTTACGCCACCTCAACGTTACCCATGGTCGCCGGACCCGAAGGCTAACGGCGGAGCGCCGGCGAGGACCATTACGCCCTATTCTGGGCGTCCTCAAGCCTTTCACAGTGGCTTACCGTTCTTGCTCGGAGACTTCATAGTGTGTGAGCTGGCGGTGGTTGCTCTTTCGGGGTCAGTTGTCGGGCGTTTCACCTCGTAGCTCCGATAACCCACTTTGGATAACGGTTGCCATCCCTCCCTTCCGGCTCGTCATACACCGACACAGCGAGCACTAGTCAGATGAAATCCACTTCAATATGTTGGCAACTAACACTAATCTAACAGAAATTCCACGGCCTATTCTGCACTAGATGTAAATCGGAAGAGTGGGATCCAGACCCAACCATTCTGGTCCGGTCCACAGTCCCTTCTCCTCAATAAGGAAGTCGATGGGAGCAGTGACGAGAGCCCCGCGGACAGAGGACAGCTTCTGCTTGATTTGGGAGATGGGGAGGTCCGACGCAACATGGCCCGTCTTGACCTTTGGCATGTACGCCTGGGGATTGTCACGTAAAATGAGCCAGACTGTCTCGGGAATGGTACGTGCAGCGAAGGGGGCCTCACCTTGTATTGATCCCAATTGCGAACGACGTCCGTCGGCACCGTCTTGAAGATCTCACCAAAGATTGATCGATTCTTCCTCGCCGTTGCGTCCCAGAGCTCCAGGAACTCATCAGATAGCGGGTCAGCTACCCGCTGGTCTTCGTCGGATTGGGTCTCGTCTTCCGAAGGGTATGGAACGGCTCGCTGGAAGGATGTGACGGGTTCTTTGCCCGTCTCGCAGAATTGAGGTGGAATGAGACCGAGGTGTTCTAATGACAACCCGATGTCAGGGGGTCCAAGTCTTGACTGAGGAATCCTGACGACAGACCTTTCATGATCTTTCTCCGGAGAGTTGCGGCGAATCGACTAGCAACGAACTGGTACAGAAGCATTAGTAGTCGCCCGGATGTTCCTCCTAGCCGACGTACCGGTCGTCCATCCATGGTCGTCTGGACTTGATCATTGTCCTCGACAACGAGCGCGATCTCAGAGTCACCATCACCCTTTTGAGAGCGGTCGTTGAGGTTGGCAGAACCCATCTATGCATTAAAGAAGGAAGTGAGAAGGCCATCTCTTCGCGGACGTATTAGGACACCTACAATAACGCGACGATCGTCCACAATCATAACCTTGGAATGGATGTACAACAACTCCGTGACATAGCTACGAACAGAAATTTCGTCTCAGCATCATCTCAGCGTTAAAATATGACAGACTTACCAATCCTTCTCCTCTTGCTCGTTCCCCAGCCACTGCTCGTCCAGCAAACCCGTGGTATCTTCCAACAAATGCTGCGACAACGAATCCGAAACGTCGTCGTCGCTCCGTCCAGCAGCTCCTTCGAACTTGCGAACAACCTGCCTCGCCTCGTTCAAGTTCTGGTAGAACTTGACTTCCTCGACTATGGTGGTTCCCTGCTTTTCCGTCGTTCCAAGGTCGGAGGTATTGTCGGCTGAAAAACCAAAGTCCCGGGCCCCCGGGGTAACATCATCGGCCAATGGTTACCGCCAAGTCGGGAGGGTCTCTTACCGGAGTACGTAGCCGGAGCACTAATCTGGATCTTATCCTGCTTCCAGGTCGTATCATCACCCAAGAACAACCGAGCCTGAGCAATCTGAGCTTGGAAGAACGAAACCCCGGAGTCTCGCGCCATCTGGTCGATGAAGGATTTGGGGGCATTGATACGGTCATAACAACGCAAGTGGTAGAAGCGGATGTAGTCGGTCCTAGGCAAGGGGCATCGCGGTGAAAAAGGTCTCGTTAATCGAGGGAGTCACAAGGGAAAGAGCGTGGTTGTACTCACGGGTCGTAACCGGCTTGACGAACCAGCTCGTAAATCGAGTTCCCACCACGGTTGATAGTTCTCCATTGACCCGCCATGATCTTTTGGATGGAACCCTCCTTCTCGATGTCGCCAGAGAAACCAGGCACTTCAGGGATGACTACAATGACCTGTCATGACGCAAAACAGAAATCCAATCAGCTATGGTTTTTAATCTTGTTTTCAACCGGCACGGATAAATATGCGAACTTTGAACTTCTGTCCTTCCCGTGCTGCCGTGAGGATTCGTTCGACAAGAGCTTTGGCAATTTTGTTCACGACAGGGCCTCCGTCGGCTGCGTTGGACAGGCTAATTGGTTCAAAGGCGAATTAGGCACTGCAAACGAACCAGGTATCTGGGACCTACAAGAATTGATTCTCTGCAAATGCATACAACGCGTCAGCCGACTCAACGCTCGGCATACTCTCCAAGAAACCCCATATAAGAGGGGAAACGCACCGATGTAAATAAAGTGATTCGCCTCCCGGATCAACTGAATATACGCGTTCTGAATACTCTGCTCTTTCAAGACCCCGTGACTCCAATCTGAGACACTTCGAACCACTTGGACGTTACACGTCCCGGTAACTCTCTGATAATGATCGTCGTACATGGCGGCGCTAGCTCCCTCTGGAGGTTCGAATGGCGTGAGGGCGTTCACATCACCTTGGTGGTCGAAGGTGCCGCCGCCGGGACGTTTAGAGTCGTCGTCGGGCTGCCAGGTGTTGTGGAATTTCGTCCCGATCGAGTCCCAGACTTCGGAGTACGGCAGGCGAGAGACGGGTTCTTGAGGGAACTTGGCAACGTTGTGAGGGAACGCGAGCCAGTCGTAAGTCCTACCAGAACGAAGAGTGAGTTCCATTGCTGCCAATACTAAATTACTCGACGTTCGTCAATTGCTTACACGTCATCCTTGTACTTCTCTTTCTTGATCTTATTCCACCTCTCGACGAAATGCTGAACCACGTCCAGAACCGCCGGACCCGCCAAGGCGAGATGAACGTCATGCCACGGCATGCGAGCCGTTTCGAGGATGCTGATCTGGTTCGACACAAAGTTGTCGACTTGCTGGAAGTCCATAACTCGACCGTTGTTGTAGTCTTGACCTGGGAAGAGCGTGCGAGTAAAGTCTGTAGGGTGGCAATCGGCGAGTGGGCTGGACGACATTGGGAAGGAGATGACGGTTAGCTTCCAGGAGAGGGAAGTCGCTCGACGGGAAGAAATGACGGACTGGTTATGGGTATCCCAGCGACCGAAGCACAAGTCAAGACCACCAATACAAGCTCGATGGTTATCCACAACGACGACCTTCTCATGATGAGACCAGAATTGGACGTCGTGCGCAGTACCAATGTGGTCGGGGTGACGCTAAATAAGAGAAGTTCGAGCTTATTCAGGACCATTATGCGGTTAGAATGAGCTATCCATCCCCTTACCATCACTTTAATATTCGGGTGCAGCGCTTGCAATGCTTCCTACGTAGAAGAACAACCCAGGCGGTCACGACTTACGACCGCGGTGTTCAAACTGAAAGATAACCAACCTTGGTATGATTGCTACTCATGTTCATCGTCTGCGTGATCTCCTTGTAGACGCAGATGTATACTTTGACGCCCTGTTCAGCTTTGCGTTTGAGCAAACGGTCCAAGCGAAATTGAGGGAAGTCTGCCGGAGGTCGACGGAGGTAAAGCTCTGGACTGAGCCACCAGTCGAGGATGAAGATGCATTCTTTGGCCGAGTCGAGGATTTCCGAGACTGCCCAGAAGTAGTCTAAGAGGTAGGTAAGGGTTGAAGGTCGAGTCAGTTTGTAGTAGTGGGATTGAAGACTAGTTTTACTCACCGTGCCCGTCGATGTACCTAGTGCATCAAGCAAAAGTTGAACGGTCAGAGGGGACGGAAAGGGGCATCGTTAGAAACCGAGCAATCGTACCATTTCACTGCGTTGCGAGAGCGTTCTCCAGCAAAGCTCCCGAAACGATGAGACGCGTTGATTTGTTCGCGGATTTTATCTACTTCCTTCTCCTCTGGATCATCGTGATTGTCTGGAAGTGGTGCCAGGAGTTCAGGAATGGTTGTAGAATGGAAAGACATGAACCGCGTACCGTTGCGATCGACCGCGCCTTCGGAGTATCAAGGTACTTAACGCTTGATAGACGCGTGATTGTCTGAGCTGGATCACTTACCTGACACTGCATTGGAGGGAAAAAAAAAGAGTTCAGGGACCGGGTTCAACAAGAAAAGAGATATCGCACCTGTTTTGAACGCGGCAACAGCACCTTCCTTGACTGTATGACGCAGTCCATGTTCGTGCACAAGCTCTCCTACTTTGTCGAGGTCCTGCTTCAGAGAGTCCAATAGACCCATTGTTTTCTTGTTGCAAAGGTCGTTGAAGGTGAGGAAAGAGGGGGGAGATTGGGGTATGACGACAGAGATGTCGACTGCGGGCGTTGAACTTCTTCTTATATTAAGTCGTTATCAGTGGATCATCATCGATCGTCTTGGCATTCCCTCTCCTCCCAGCCAAAACGCCGCTATGTGGCTGTGTACTCCGCACAAGAATAGCGCAGGATTGCCGGGCTGATTGGTATTTTAAGGGATGGTTTGGTTGGAACGGAGGCCGAGGGCGTGCGAACATCGATGTGGCGTTCACAACTTGACACATTGATTGGTCCCCGACCACCTAGCCGTTCCAGATGTCCAGCAATAACTCAAGATACTCTAATATTAGACAAGATGTGATGTTTAGAAGTAAACTTTGGTCAATCTTTCAAGATTAAAATCAAGAGTCTATCTAGAATCGCATGTGAGAAACGCGGGCATGCGAAGCCGGCTGTCCAAGTGAGTCCCTCCACCGCGCGGTCGGTACCGCGGACCAACCAACCTCCACTCAACCACCATGAAAGCCCTAGGGATCGGAGAAGGTAGTTCCAGAGGACAAAATACCGGCGTGGAGTATACGATTACAACTCTTCAAGCTGCTCAAGTGCGTCTCTTGCTTTGCTCTCAATTGATTTGGGCTGACGTGAGCTACGGGGACCAAAGGTTGACAGAACCGGCGGAAGTGCAGATCCAATGGAAATAGAGGATACCACCTCTACACCAGGGCCTCCCGAATACACAGTCCCTCCTCCATTCGATGAAGCTTCCCCTGGTGACTGCTACTTCGAGTCCTCCGACGGCACCCGTTTCAAAGTCCTTAAGCATTCTCTCGTCCATGTGTCCCGCTACTTTGAAGAACTATTCCAAAACTCGCCGCCTTCAACTTCAACCGCCGAGCTGCCCACATTCCACTTTGACGAGGATGCCAGAACCCTTCACGCGTTGCTCGTCGTGCTATATCCAGTTCACACGCAAGATTTCCTCGACGTCCAACTCGTGCAGAAGCTTACCGAGCGCCAAGAAAAGTACGACATTCCAGCTTCGACGATGATGTACGTCGAGTCGGTCATCGTTGGGAGGAACTATACCAGTGAGGCTCCGACAGAGGACGTGATGCAGGTATACGCGGTGGCATGGAGGAGCGGGTACCGTAACGAAGTGCAGCACTTTTCAAGGTTCACGCACAGGCTCGACTTGACGGACCAAAGCATCGTCGATCAACTTATCCACAACTCCGGAAGCTCCAAGTCATACATCGCGTTAATGGAACTCCGGCGACACCGCGAGGCAGCCTTGGACGACATCATTGAAGCCCTCGAACCGAAGAAGCACTTCTGCCCATCGCATTCCTCATCGGATACCATGTTCTTCGCGTTCATTTCGATGATCAAGACCGCCGCGAGGAACGCCCTCCTCGAACCGCGACCCGTGTGCAACGACGCTTTCGAGTTTCTCGGCTTGCAAGGCACGGCTGGGGAGCGGACCGTCACGTGGTGCTCTTCGTGCTATGCCAGAGCCGATAAAGCCAGACTGACGAATCAGCTGCGTGCTGCGGTTGAACGGTATCCTCAGACCACCTCAATGTGAGTGTTTTTGCTTCATCTGGTGGTCATCCTACCACTTCGCTATTGACGTTGTTGTTAACCAACTTCTAGCATGCCGGACATAGACTTTTGGGGACAGTGGGCATAATGGACTCGGAGAAGGCCTCCCTCCAATACCCTTAATATGCGCGGAAGTGGCTCAGATGGTGGATGTGAGACGCCCGAGTAGTGTGGGAACTTTGTGTGGCGTCAAGTTCTGGACCAATCATCAACGTACAGCCCGTCTACCCCCCATTCAAATTTCTCTTGGCAGCACAAGCCACTCGCAACCAACCCTGGATCATCACGACACTGGTTTGAAAGGGAGACACTCGCGTAATGTCACTACTCATGTATACCCAACCAGATAGATTTTCTTATTTTTACGCATTTTCTTTTTTTCAATGGAGTGTCAAAGGTGATTCGCAGCAACTGCCGCTAAGAAGTCGTACTATTCATAAACCCGTCAATCAGGTGTTCATTTGACGTATCGTCAGGATACGAGGGCATTGTCAGGGGGGTCTTTTTCCCAGATACTACCCAACCCTTACGTGTGCCTAGCGAAGCAACGCAACGGAAGTGCTCTTGCACCAATCGGACTTAAAACACGGCAGTAGCTTCGCTGGCACACATTCTAACCACCTTCCATCTCCTATACTCTCTCACTTGATATTACTCCTAAACTGCATCTTGGCTTTCTATTAGACTGATAAGACAGCCTGCTAGTACTACTGTGAGTCGTGCTGCGTTGGGATCTTTTGACACCCCCTAATCCCGTTTTGGCAGTAATTCGACCTGTTTGCCAGTTCGATCCCCCCTTCCACTTGTCCCTCCTCTAGCCCTCGTTACAAAACATGCTATTCGCTTTCGGCAAGACCCACGGATCCTTTTACTTCTCTCATGGATCGGAAAACTATTGGTGAGTGACCCCGTTCGATCGTTCAACATAAAGCGGAAGCTAATCAAAGAATGCTTCCCTTCGAACAGGAAAGGAATGCCCAACACTCTAGTCCCAACTTTAAGAAATGAACCTTTGTTCCGTACGCTATCATTCGGAGAAGGTGGGGCCTACTTCTGGAAAGAGATGGGCAAAGCGGATTCCGCGGGAGCATACTGCGGTGCGTGGACAGAAGGAACGAAAGACGTGTTCGAGAAAGAAAACCTGATCCTTTTTTTCACCCCCGGAACCCATGAACACCCGCGTGTTACAGTCTCCGCCGCAACTGCGATCAACTACCCGCTCGTCAAAGCCATCTACGACACCGACGAAGGCATCAACTGGGTAGCCTTCGGTCCCGACGGCGCGTTCGTCATCGACACGACCAACAAGCTCATCGCTTCCGACCCAACCATGTCTCGAACCTACATCCGGAACGGAGTTGCGGCCCGCGTGCCCATGCGGTGCGCGAGTTTCGGTCCGGAAGGCGTGTGGGTCGTCGTGGAAGACGATGGAGAGATCAGGAGCAAAGGTTTACCGATGAACGTTTCGCTGGCGTTGTTGAAAAAAGAAGTTCGGGTGAGCGATTGAGGGGGAGAAAAAAGCCTTCATCATTGTTCCCCTCGACGCTCATCCATTTGCTGACGAATCTTTGGTTGCTGGACCGGTTTGTAGAAAATCGAGCTGAGCCCCGTCTCGTCGATTTATTACTTTATCGAGTATACGGACGGCTCGACGGACTGGTGCTTACCCGTTGAGTGGCAGCCTCAAGTGCGCAACATTGAGCGACTGAGTACGTGTGTTTCCGCTGTCGTTCCTTGTAGCACCCCCTCACATTCGGGGCCACACCTACGCAGCTATCCAAATGGACGAACCAGCAGACGCCAAGACAGGCAAGTCTGTACCACATCCTATATATTCCTGCGTTACTAATAACAGTCACCTCTCTACCTAATGTAGACCTCGTCCTTGGGGTGCTCGTCAACATGGTCCGCCAAAAGATCGTCTTCGCCTTCGGTCCCGAACGCGAGTTATACTGCATAACGAACCAAGGTCGAACGGCATGGCGAGGTTGCTCGATAGCGCTATCTCAGCTTCTGAGGGAACCAGGCTCACCGATTGCTGTCAGCATGGGTGAAGGTGGAGCGTTCTTCTGGAAAAAGGGCTTGTCGTACCTCGTTTCAACGGCCACGGAAATGGCCTACCCCGAAGTATGGAAGATCTGGAAGAGAGACGAGCCGATCAACTGGGTTGTATTCGGTCCCGAGGGTCAGTCACACAGCTTGTTCACCCTTCTAAAAAGAAACTGAACACGGCTTGGCTTGCAGGTTATTACATCGTCGACACTCCACAACGCATCTACGCAAGCCGACAAGACGAGGTTCTCCGTGTGTACAGCCAAAGCAAGAAACAAGTCCCCATTCGATGCGCTAGTTTCGGCTGGGGAGGCAGTTGGGTCATCATTGAGGATGATGGAACCGTGAGGAGCCATCGCTTGAAACCGAACGTGCGCAAGGCGATGCTCCAGGGGAGCGTGAGGGTGAGAGATACGAGAATACCAGAGAGCGTGTTTGGATTAACCGCTAACATGGTCTTTACGGTCTCCTCAGCACGTAGCCCTTAGCTGGGTAGACCCCACTCAATTCTACGTCGAGTACATGGACCAAACGAGCGACTGGTCGTTACCCATCAGCTGGCATCCAACCGTTTCGGATATCGAGGGCAAACGTAAGTAACATCCTCGGACTTGATGTATGAAATCCTCGGGTCACCGACACTCCGACCTATCCCTTCTAGTACCCAAACCCGCTTCGAAAGTCGAACGACTTGAAAAGCTCGCCGTCAACAGCCCAGAATACAATGGTGCCGAATATCAGTTCACCATGTCCTGGCGACACGTCGAGAAGAAACGCCCTCCGATCAGACATATCTACAAGATTGTCTTGACAGGGGAGATCTGGGAGAGCTATGTCCAATATCGGTGGGTGGCTGAAAATATTTCTGTTTATTTCTCTTCCGTCGACGCTGAGATTCGGGACTTCTCATTGATCAGGACCAAAGTCGGGAACGAACAACAGCTCTTCCATTGCACTTCTCGAAAATGTACCATCGGAGACAGCGGCATCAACACTGAACTGTGTTCGATCGAAGGGTGCGCGTTGTGCGCGATTATGCGAACGAGTTATTGCGTCGCGAAGGCGAGAGCGAGCGGGATGTGAGTGATCAACCCTGGCTTGAGGATATCGGGGCACGGAAAGCTCATGCGGTTCTGACTACTCATTCGCAATAGGTTTGGTGTTGGAATATACACCTCGTCTACTTCGTCCAAGGCAGCGGGTTACGCGCGCAATTACTCTCCGTCACCCTATAAAGCGATGTTGCTCAACAAGGTAGCTGTTGGGAGGTCTTACTTCACGGGCGTGGCGGATAACGGGCGGAGGGGACCTCCTCCTGGATACAACTCGGTAAGACGACGGATTCGGTACCTGCGAGTCAACTCTTGCTGACTGGTCTTTGTCAAGGTGTGTGGTCTGCCTGGCGATGCCCTCAAGCACGACGAGACGATTGTCTACGACGACGACGCTATCCGACCCCAGTATTTGATCATCTACGAAGACCGATAAATTTATCAAGACGCGTTCTCGTTCTCACTCAATCATTTCTGAACATATCATTCTCCCTCTCCTTTATCTCAGGGCATCGTGTTCGTAATTATTATCATCCCCTTCCCGTCTATTTTGAATTCTGGCATGGGAGTTTGTTTCTGAGCCACGCGTTGTTGTTATTCTGAGCGTGTATTATGGTTTTTATCTTCTTTGTTCTAGTAGTAATTATTGTGGTAGAAACAACCTCCGTCCCGGATTTTAGCCTGTGTCTTGCGTGCTACCGATATATCGTCCGTAAGCAAACCCTTACGGATTTAGCGGTCCTAAAGGTCACTCTCGCTATCGAAACCGGCCATCTGGCCACTTCTACCTCATTTACAACCACGCCGACGTTCGGTAAGTAGCTATATCACATCTTCGCGGACATTTTGCAGCTGAGGTAACGTTTTTCCTCTTAAAATGGGCCGATGCCCCTATCCTCCAAATTTATACGTTTTGTTTCATATGTAATGTCATTTGATGACCGATATCCACTACAAGTAAAATTACAGTATATGAGCGGGTCTTTAAAGCATAGATGTAATCGCTTGGACCGGCTGGTGGGGGAGAATCGCAGGTAGAGTGCTCGCAAATCATCCTTGTCGGAAAAGAAACAAAAAGCAACCTTATTTGCAGACAAGCTGCATGAATGCCTGGTCTCCTGACATGTACTAGAGATGAAAAGCTTGGCAAAATGGAAGAGGAACGGGTCTTACACCTGCGGGCTTGGAATCAGACTCTGAGGCGCGCGTCGCGCGCCCATTTTTTCGAGGTGTAAGCACTAATGTACGTGGAGAATCACCCGAGAGCTAAGATACTAGTGGTGGTATATATTGGGTTTGGGGGCTTCCCTTTGAATTCCATCCACACTAGCCTCCACTGTACTCGGGCCTACGAGGCTGTGTGACGATATCGCCGCTCTACGAGCGGCCCACCCTTTTTTTTCGATTCCGGACACAATATCGATATCGAGCCACCTCGCTTAGTTCCCACGCATGTGAACAATTGAATCTATATATATATTCTAATCACCTTGGATCTCACTCCTACCGATATACTCTCCTAAAACGACTGCTTCATCGGTTTTTTTAGACAGGCAAGACATCTTTCTAGTATTGGGGTGAGTCGTACCCCGGCGGATCCTGACTTTGACGTCCCATAATCCCGTTTTGGTAGTATTTCGACGATTGCCACCAGCTCGACCCCGCTTCCTCCTCTTCCTCACTCTAAAGCATGCTATTTGCATTCGGCAAAACCTATGGATCTTTTTACATTTCTCATGGATCGGAAAACTATTGGTGAGCGCCCAAGTTCATGGCCCCGTGCTGGCTGCGGGGGGCCAACCAAAGAAACCATCGATTCGATAGGAAAGGAATGCCCGACACTCTTGTCCCAACTTTAAACAAAGAACCTCTATTCCGCACGATATCATTCGGAGAAGGCGGGGCTTACTTCTGGATTGAGATGCCGAAAGCGGATTCAGCGGGATCATATTGCGGTGCGAGAACGATAAATGGGGTCCGAGAAGGAAAACTGATCGGTTCGCGCCTCTTTCACCCCCGTGTTATACAGTCTCTGCAGCAACTACAGTCAACTATCCACGCGTAAAAGCCATCTACGATTCCGGCGAGATTATCAACTGGGTAGCGTTCGGTCCCGACGGCGCGTTCGTCATCGACACGACCAACAGACTCATCGCATCCGACCCAACCATGGCTCGAACCTATGATCGGAATGGTGTTACGACCCGCGTGCCCACGCGGTGCGCGAGCTTCGGTCCAGAAGGGGTATGGGTCATTGTGGAAGACGATGGAGAGATAAGGAGCAGGGGCTTACCGGCGAAGGTGTTGTCGGCATTGTCGAAAAAGGGAGTTCGGGTGAGCGACGGAAAATGGCTTCTCTTGTTTTTTTTCCCCCCCGCTCGACCTCATCCATTCACCGACAATTTTGGGTGGACGGGTTGTAGAAAGTCGAGCTGAGCCCTGTCTCCTCGAATTATTACTTCATCGAGTATACGGACGGCTCGACCGACTGGTGTCTACCTGCCAGCTGGCATCCTCAAGTACGCAACATCGGGCAACTGAGTACGTGTGTTTCCTTCATCGCTTCTTCGTAGAACTCTCTCACATTCGGTCACAGATATCCGACTGGACGCACGATCCGACACCAGGACAGGCAAGTCTGTAACACACCCTAGGCAGCACTGACTTACTAATAAAAGTCACCTTATCTCACATCCTTACCTCAAATACTCCAAATGAAGACCTCGCCGGAGTCCGGAAAATCGTTTTTGCCTTCGGTCCCGAACGTGAAGCATATTGCATAAAAAACCAAGGCCGAACTGCATGGAAAGGTCTCCCAGAAGAATTATCCCAGCGCCTTAGAGAGCCAGGCTCAATATCTGCCGTTAGCGTGGGTGAGGGTGGGGCCTTCTTCTGGAAAACGGGCAAGTCGTACTGCGTTTCGGCGGCCACGAAAATGGCGTACCCTAAAGTATGGAAGATCTGGCAAAGCGACGAGGAGATTAACTGGGTTGCATTTGGTCCAGAGGGTCAGTAATTGATCGACTCTCCCCACAATCAAACCTACAATCTAAAATTGAACACCAAACCGGGCCGCAGGGTATTACATCGTCGCCACCCCAAAACGCATCTACGCAAGTCGACAAGACGAGATTATCCGAACGTACAAAGAAAGCAAGAGACAAGTCCCTATTCGATGTGCTAGTTTCGGTTGGGGAGGGAGTTGGGTTATCATTGAGGATGATGGGACTGTCAGGAGCCATCGCTTGAAGCCGAATGTGCGGAAAGCGATCCTCCAAGCGAGCGTGAAGGTGAGGGATACCAGAGAGCGTGTTTGGTTGAAGTAACCGCTGACGAGGTCTTTCGGTTTTCTCAGAGCGTTGCCCTTAGCTGGGTAGACCCCACTCGATTCTACATAGAGTACATGAATCAAACGAGCGCCTGGTCGTTACCTGTCAAGTGGCATCCCACCGTTTCTGATATCGAGGGTAACGTAAGTCAAAACCTTAGATTTGATCTAGGGAAAACCTCACTGAACGGCACTCTCGCCTCCTTTCCAGTGCCCAAGCCTGCTTCGAAAGTCGAACGACTTGAAAAACTCACCGCCAATAGTCCTGAGTACAACACTGTCGAATATCAGTTTACCACGTCCTGGCGACATACCAATAAGAAACGGCCTCTGATCAGGCGTATTTACAAGGTTGTCTTGATGAAGGATGTCTGGGACCGCTACGTTCGATATCGGTGCGTGGCTACAATCTCGTCGGGACCGGAAATACTTTTTAGTTTTTCCTCTCCGTCGATGCTGAGACTGGGACTTCTCATTGTCACTGAACAGAACCAAAGTTGGAAACGAACAACCCCTCTTCCATTGTACTTCTCGCAGATGTACCATCGGAGACAGCGGCGTGAACACTGAACTGTGTTCGATCGAAGGATGCGCGTTGTGCGCGATTATGCGAACGAGTTACTCCGTATCAAAGGCTAGAGCGAGCGGGCTGTAAGTAACTATCTTGGCTTGGGGATGCAACGTGCGGAAATTGAGACGGCTGGACTACGCATCAAAATAGGTTTGGTGGTGGCATATACACCTCGTCCGCTTCGTCCAAAGCAGCGATTTACGCGCAAAATCACGCCCCGTCAGCCTATAAAGCGATGCTACTCAACAAGGTTGCTGTTGGGAGGTCTTACTTCACGGGCGTGGCGGATAACGGGTGGACGGCACCTCCTCCTGGATACAACTCGGTAAGACGACGAATTCAGTTGCTGCGACTAAATTATTGCTAATTGCTCTTCATGAAGGTGTGCGGTCTGCCTGGCGATGTCTTCAAGCACGATGAGACGATTGTCTACGACGACGACGCTATCCGACCCCAGTACCTGATCATCTACGAAGACCGATAACTTATTACGAACGTGTTCTCTTTCTGAATCACTCATTCCGGGACATACAGAATTCTCTTTGGGCAGTTTGTTTCTAAACCACGTTTTTTGCTCTGTATTCTTGGCCTGTATTATGCTTTTTATTTGTTTTGTTCTAGTCGTCAGTATCCTGGTAGAAACAACCCCGTCCCGGATTTCAGCAAGTGCCGTGCAAGCCACCGATGATAATAACTACTGTTAGTCTATACGCCAGGCATCTTGATCGGGTACGCTGAGTATGTCCATGCCCAAAAAAAAATTAGCGCGACCAGAAGGAAAGCCTCCAAGTGGGCGGTGAGACTCACATTGATACCACCTGCGGGTATCTTGCGATAGCCTCTTGCAGTTGTTTAGTCAATTTCGCTCTATCAGCTCCCGCGTAGCACGACGAACACCAAGTAACGGTCCGTATCCCGTCCGTGCCTTGGATGCCGAGGAATGTGAGTGCATCGAGGCACGTTGGGAAGGGAGCGAGCAGGGCGTTGCGAGCCGCCGTCTTCATCATGGAAATAAATGTGAAGAACATCTTGTCAGATGACGAATGAGACGGACAGAGATGTTTCCTCGGCTCCAGTGCTTCGATAACGTCGTCTAGGGCGAGCTCGCGCTGACGACGCAAGTCCGTCAAAGCAATGTAAGGTTCGATGGTTTTCGAGCGTTGGACTAATTTCGTAACAATGGTTTTATCCGTCAAGTCCGCTGAGTGAGTATGCCGGGAGATGAACTGGCACGCCGTCCTTGCTTCGAATCTCCACGTAAGCGAAAAGAGGTCAATGGCTCTTTCCACGTGTCCTGTTTCACGCGAGAGAAGAATTTCGATGACCGCAGAGAGCGCATACGCAACACTCGTCTCTGGGATGCGGTATTTCTCCTCTACTTCCACGAGCTTGAGGAAGAGTGTGGCGTTCAAGGGGCCGGGAACATGAACGGGATATAGAAATACGAGTAGAGCATGTATTGTTTGAGCGTCTTCGTCAAAATGAAAGGTGGGGAGCTCGGAAGAAGTTGATGGCGGCATCTCCTTTAGCAGGTCTGCGAAGTACGGAGAAGTATCCACCAGGATGTGGCGGAGGACCTTGAACTGGGTGCCGTCTATCGATTCGAAGTAACAGTCTCCCGGAGAGGCGGAATCAAATGGAGGGGAAACTACGTAGCCGAATGTACCCTCCATCAGCTCTGCCATTGGGATGGTCTGCGTCTGCGAAGGGCTATTAGTTCGTGCAGTTTGGAGAGTAATAATTGTCAAAGGGTTGAACATACGAGTGTACGGCAGGATATTCAGTATGAGATAGCTCCGTAAGGGAGCCAACTTTGAAACGTCTTTGGTGGAACGGATTGTCTCCGCAGTTTGGGGAAACGTGAAATAGGTGTATGCTGACATAAACTTCGGACGGTGGCCGGGAAAGACCCACGGTTTTGCTGTGTCATCTATCGACTTTTGTTCATGCCAGGCTTACGCTTGGTCGCTGGATTCGGAAACGTTTGTTGTTATTCCGAGCCTGTATTATAGTTTTTATTTGCTTTTGTCCCAGTAGTAATTATTGTGGTAGAGACAACCTCCGTCCCGGATTTTAGCCTGTGTCCTGCATGCTACCGATAATGACTGCCGTTACGTCTTAGGTTGTGACTGTGTTACGAAATACGCCAACTTCTCCCCCAGGTCGCCCGCCAGAGCATCCGCCCGTGATATATCATGTCTCTAGCTCCATAATCTGGCAGACCTGCTCGGAGAAACGTGTAGGTTCGCCACAGAAACAGTACTGTGCTGCTGAAGAAGGTTCTTCCGGATCAAGGTCAAAACCATTCGAGCCGTCCAGAGAGCCCGAGTCAACATCGAGGGCTTTCGCGTTCACAAACGCCTGATTAGCATCGACCCTCATTTCAACGTCATTTTTAGTACAACAGTCACAGCAAAAATAGCTGTTTCCGTGGTCTGAAAGGACACAGAATTAGAATGATATCACCACACCAGGAGATGTTCCCCAGCTTTGACCTTCACGATTCGGGTTTCAATAAACACATACGAGCAGCGTATGACGTTCGTGCTCCGTAGTTTCAGGGTCGTCGTAGGGATTTGCTGGAGTTCGTCTCCTGGGTCGAGCGAGTTATCTATGACACCTTCACGTTCCGTCGATAATGACTTATGTCCTAGCCGTTACCTAGCCCTCTGTATTACCCCTGCTCTCCCGGCTCTGTGAACCCACAGGGAAAGGTTTAGGGGACAGCCACAGTTACCGACGTACGTGACTCCATCTACATCCAGCCTCCGGATAAACGGAACACGTCAGAGCAGAACAACTCGATTCAAGAGGTGAATAAACCATAGCCAAGGCCACAGACGCAAATACACCTTTGATCTTGCTCTCGACATCCATACATTAGCGAGTATCCGTTCCTTCCTCTCTTCGCCGCGGAGAGAGTGATACTAGTAGCACTCGCCTTGAGAATGTGGATGGATTGGAATCATGTGTAAAAACGCGGAGTAGAGCTGTTCGCATTGATTGAGTGACTGCGTAAAAACAATTCCCTTTTCGAGGACTGTATCCTGAGTCAACTTCCCTTGGGGGACCAGGAAGGACAAGTCTAAAGAGAGATCATTCTTCTTTCCAGTCATCTGAATGACTTCCCAGTTGAAGATATTTGGACCGTTGTTACTAAATCAATGAAAATCGACCTTCCCCCCTTAAGCTAAGATGCCGCTGGATGTCGGTCCTAGCGTCAGTGGTAAGGGTCTCCCACAGCGCAAGTATGGGAAGCTTGCGATTGAGGAAGGACCGGATGGTCGATCCCCGACCGTAGTTGGGCCGGAAATCAGCCCCCGAAGTGGAAATTCAATATACCAGATCGACAACGAGGGACTCGATGAGGCCCGAGGCGTGTAATCACACTTCGGCGAAGTTCGGGACAGGCGGATCAGTCGTTAGAAGTAGATAGAAGCTGGGAGGCTGGTCGTTGGTGATGAGGCATATATGTATGGCCTGACGCGCATTTCGGCGATGGCTTCACATCAAGTCCGTTAGAGTTCTTGGGGCAAAGTTCAACACGCACCAGCTTGCTTTGTTACCACGTGCGTACAATCGAACTCACCCTTGTCCCATACGACACGCCTGAGACTGCAGGCTTGCAATGACCTCGCTGGCTGACACATTCCAACCACCTTCGATCTCACTCCCCACCGATATACTCTCCTAAAACGACTGCATATACAGTTTCTTGTAGACTGGCAAGACATCTTTCCGATATTGCGATGAGTCGTGCCCCGACTGATCCTGACTCTGATGTCTCTATCCCGTTTTCGTAGTAATTCGACGATTGCCAACTCGTCTAAATATGCTTTTCGCATTCGGCAAAACTCACGGATCTTTTTACATTTCTCATGGGTCGGAAAACTATTGGTGAGCGCCCAAGTTGGTCCCGTTCGCTGGCTGCGGGGAGGCCAATCAAAGAAACCACCGATTCGATAGGAAAGGAATGCCTAACGCTCTTGTCCCGACTTTAAAAAACGAACCTCTACTCCGCACGATATCGTTCGGAGAAGGCGGGGCTTACTTCTGGAGGGAGATGCCAAAAGCGGATTCAGGGGGATCATATTGCGGTGCGAGTACGATAAATGGGCTCGAGAAGGAAACTGATCGGTTCGTACCTCTTTCGCGCCCGAACCCAACGTTCACGTGTTACAGTCTCTGCAGCAACGGCGATCAACTACCCACGCGTAAAAGCCATCTACGATTCCGATGAGGCCATCAACTGGGTAGCGTTCGGTCCTGACGGCGCGTTCGTCATCGACACGACCAACAAACTCATCGCTTCCGACCCGGCCATGTCTCGAACCTACGATCGGAATGGAATTAAGAGCCCTGTGCCCATGCGGTGCGCGAGCTTCGGTCCGGAAGGGGTGTGGGTCGTTGTGGAAGACGATGGAGTGATAAGGAGCAGGGGTTTACCGGCGAAGGTGTCGTCGGCGTTGTCGAAAAAGGGGGTTCGGGTGAGCGATGGAGAACGGCTTCTCTTGTTGTTTCCTCCCTCGCGCTCATCCATTTATCGACGATTTTTGGTGGATGGGTTGTAGAAAGTCGAGCTGAGCCCCGTCTCATCGAATTATTACTTCATCGAGTATACGGACGGCTCGACCGACTGGTGTATACCTGCCGAGTGGCATCAAGTGCGCGACATTGAGCGACTGAGTACGTGTGTTTCCTCCATCGCTTCCTCGTAGAACTCTCACATTCATCCACACACGTATGCAGATATTCAACTGGACGAACGATCCGACACCAGGACAGGCAAGCCTGTGACACACCCTAGACAGCACTGATTTACTAATTAAAGTCACCTTATCTCACCATCCCTACCTCAAATACTCCAAATGAAGACCTCGCCGGGGTTCCGAAAATTACCTTCGTCTTCGGTCCCGAACGTGAGGCATACTGCATAACAAACCAAGGTCGAACCGCATGGAAAGGTTTCCCAGAAGCATTATCCCAGCGCCTTAGAGAGCCAGGCTCAATATCCGCCGTCAGCGTGGGTGAAGGTGGGGCCTTTTTTTGGAAAAAGGGCACGTCGTACCTCATTTCGACGGCCACGGAAATGGCGTACCCTGAAGTATGGAAGATCTGGAAAAGCGACGAACCGATTAACTGGGTCGCATTTGGTCCAGAGGGTCAGTAATTGATCGACTCTTCCCACAATCAAACCCATAATCTAAATCGAACACGAAATATGGCCGCAGGTTATTACATCGTCGACACTCCACAACGCATCTATGCAAGTCGACGAGACCAGATTATACGAACGTACAAGGAAAGCATGAAACAAGTGTCTATTCGATGTGCTAGTTTCGGTTGGGGAGGGAGTTGGGTTATCATTGAGGATGATGGGACTGTGAGGAGCCATCGCTTGAAGCCGAACGTGCGGAAAGCAATGTGCCAAGGGAGCGCGAAGGTGAGGGATACCGGGGGGCGTGTTCGGTCGAGGTAACCGCTGACGAGGTCTTTCGGTTTTCTCAGAGCGTTGCCCTGAGCTGGGTTGACCCCACTCATTTCTACATAGAGTACATGGATCAAACGAGCGACTGGTCATTACCTGTTAATTGGCATCCCACCGTTTCTGATATCGAGGGCAAACGTACGTCATAGCCTTCGACTTGATTTCCGGAAAACTTCACTAAACGGCACTCTCGCCTCCTTTCCAGTGCCCAAACCTGCTTCGAAGGTCGAACGACTTGAAAAACTCACTGTTAACAGTCCTGAATACAACGCTGCCGAATATCAGTTTACCACGTCCTGGCGACATGTCGATAAGAAACGGCCTCTAATCAGACATATTTACAAAGCTGTCTTGACGGCGGATGTCTGGGATCGCTACGTCCGATATCGGTGCGTAGCTATGAGCTCGTCGGGACTAGGAACACCTTTTTGTTATTCCTCTGCGTCGACGCTGAGACTGGGACTTATCATCGTCTCTACACAGGACCAAAGTTGGGAACGAACAACCCCTCTTCCATGGTACTTCTCGCAAATGTACCATCGGGGACAGCGGCGTGAACACTGAATTGTGCTGGATCGAAGGATGCGCGTTGTGCGCGATTATGAGAACGAGTTACTCAGTATCGAAGGCGAGAGCGAGCGGGATGTAAGTGACCACCTTGGCTTGGGGAGCGGCGCACGGAAACTCAGACGGCCGGACAACGCATCAAAATAGGTTTGGTGTTGGCATATACACTTCATCGACTTCGTCCAAGGCAGCGGGTTACGTGCACAATCACACTCAGTCAGCCTATAAGGCGATGCTACTCAACAAGGTTGCTGTTGGGAGGTCTTACTTCACGGGCGTGGCGGATAACGGGCGGACGGCACCTCCTCCTGGATACAACTCGGTATGACAACGGATTCAGTCCAGAAAGTTTACTTTGTACTGACCGGTCTTTGTCAAGGTGTGTGGTCTGCCTGGCGATGCCCTCAAGCACGACGAGACAATTGTCTACGACGACGACGCTATCCGACCCCAATATTTGATCATCTACGAAGACCGATAGTTTGTTCAAAGCGCTTTCTCTTTCTCGCCCGCTTATTTCTGGACGTATTGCTCTCTTCTTACCTTGGGGCATCGTACGCGTGTTCGTAATTATCATCATTCCCTTCTCATCCACTTTGAATTCCGGCATGAGAGTTTGTTTCTTAACACGTTTTTGCGGTGTATTCTGGGCCTGTACTATGGTTTTTATTTACTTTGTTCTGGTAGTAAGTATTGTGGTAGAAACAACCTCCGTTCCGGATCTCAGCCAGTGCCGTGCAAGCCACCGATTATAACTACCGTCGCGTCTCATCATAATCGTAATCGTACTGTTAGTCTATACGCCAGGCATCTTGATCGGGTACGCTGAGTATTTCCATGCCAAAAGAATTAGCGCGACCAAAATGAAGGCCTCCAAGTTGGGGGGTGAGACTCACATTGATACCACCTGCGGGTATCTTGCGATAGCCTCTTGCAGTTGTTTCGTCAGTTTCGCTCTATCGGCTCCCGCGTAGCACAACGAACACCAAGTAACGGTCCGGATCCCGTCCGTACCTTGGATGCCGAGGAATGAAAGTGCATCAAGGCACGTCGGGTAGGGGGCGAGCAGGGCGTTGCGAGCTGCCGTCTTCATCATGGAAATAAATGTGAAGAACATCTTGTCAGATGACGAATGAGACGGACAGAGATGTTTCCTCGGCTCCAGTGCTTCGATAACGTCGTCTAGGGCGAGCTCGCGCTGACGGCGCAAGTCCGTCAAAGCAATGTAAGGTTCAATGGTTTTCGAGCGTTGGACTATTTTTGTAACAATGGTTTTATCTGTCAAGTCCGCTGAGTGAGTATGTCGGGAGATGAACTGGCACGCCGTCCTTGCTTCGAATCTCCACGAGAGCGAAAAGAGGTCAATGGCTCTTTCCACATGTCCTGTTTCACGCGAGAGAAGAATTTCGATAACCATGGAGAGCGCATATGCAACTCTCGTCTCTGGGATGCGGTATTTCTCCTCTACTTCCACGAGCTTGAGGAAGAGTGTGGCGTTCAAGGGGCCGGGAACATGAACGGGATATAGAAATACGAGTAGAGCATGTATTGTTTGAGCGTCGTCGTCAAAATGAAAGGTGGGGAGCTCGGAAGAAGTTGATGGTGGCATCTCCTTTAGCAGGTCTGCGAAGTACGGAGAAGTATCCACTAGAATGTGGCGGAGGACCTTGAACTGGGTGCCGTCTGTCGATTCGAAGTAACAATCTCCCGGAGAGGCGGAATCAAATGGAGGGGAAACCACGTAGCCGAATGTACCCTCCATCAGCTCTGCCATTGGGATGGTCTGCGTCTGCGAAGGGCTATTAGTTCGTGCAGTTTGGAGAGTAATAATTGTCAAAGGTTTGAACATACAAGTGTACGGCAGGATATTCAGTATGAGATAGCTCCGTAAGGGAGCCAACTTTGAAACGTCTTTGGTGGAACGGATTGTCTCCGCAGTTTGGGGAAACGTGAAATAGGTGTATGCTGACATAAACTTCGGACGGTGGCCGGGAAAGACCCACGGTTTTGCTGTGTCATCTATCGACTTTTGTTCATGCCAG